>RXPK01002612.1:0-60423 GCA_004143645.1 Protaetia brevitarsis | reverse complement strand
TTAAAGAAAACCAACCTGTATTCATAAGTTTTTTGATTCAATATGTATTTTCTCGTTATCGTGTAGTATCTGATAAAAAATAAAACGGACCGGGTATATCCACATGCGGGACTCTAATTATAAAATTATGCCAGCAATAAGCAATTATTTGTTTGCAGGCAAAAAGTGTCGTTTTGCCATCGCCTACACGTTTTCAAAAAGGATCAACGTGATCCCTCGTCCCCGACGGATCGAAATTTAAAACGACCTGTCACAATCTGAATGCCGATTTAAGTCGGTGGTCGGCAAATTGCTCCCTTGACGCCCCGTGCTATCAGCGTACACTTGACGGAAAGCTACCAGGGGATCGAATTACCTTAGACATTCATATCGGGCACTTAATCTCCATCAGATGCCCTCTTTACCTCTTCTGTTTTAATTTCAAAAGTGGTTTCGACTTCTTGGGAGCCGTCTCTGTTTTCAATGCGGTGTAACGAGATATGAAATATGTGACTGGCGTCCTGAGGAAAATGTATTTGTTAGGAGATGGATTTGGTTATCGCTCGGTTCAGGGTGTAGGGTAGGGTGAGAACGATACCGAAATCAATCAAGCTTTATAGATAGATTAAGGTTGTCATGGACGGCGGCTCGTTTCCTTTTTATACATTGGTTCTTTTTTCTCCTCTGCGTTTGAAAATACTTACGGAAATATATACGGAGAAATGTTTTCGGTGGCTTCAGATTACATTGGGAGATTTACGAGTCTTATATTATAGGTGTTGTTACAAAAAAAAGTAATGGAAAGGCGTTTTTTTTTAATAAAAAAAGCTTTTAGAGCAAAGAATGCACATATATATAGTTTTGAATGAAAATCCTTCAAGAAGTGTGCTTTAGCTCATTTTTTATTGAGACTCGAATGAGTTCTTTCTAAAAAAAATATTTGTTTTTGATTAAATATTGCAATAAACCTTCACATATTGAAACAATTCTAAACTAGTCTAAAGGACTAACGTAAAGCATTTAAAATTTATAATTAGAAGCAGAAAAAAATGTTATATTTAATGTGTTAACTTTGTAAATCTTGATAATTTATGTTTAAAGTGCATTTTTATTTTTGTTTCTTCTATATAATAATGATAACTCACATCTACTTCATTGAACTAATTCTATATGAAATATCAAATGTCTATCCTTACCGTTGTTATGTCATTATTGTATTTTGTTTATTGTCATACGGCTCGTTTACCTGTTGTTAATGGTACCTGCATTGCGATTATTACGCGATAATAAATCATCAGTAATTAATGTGAAATTCTAGAGTATTAGTTATATACAGGAGAAGCCACGTTTATTACGAACAGATAGATCGCGTTTCATACATATAGCGATGTCTACAATTGTTTTGTAGTTAGGATGGCTCATCCGGTATAGTCATAATGTATTTAAACTTAATTAATTTTGTACCCTTCTACAATGTTCTAATCGATGAGATGCGTACTGACAGCAGCAATTCTAATTCGTTTAAAGCAAAAAAAAAGTGGTATAGTTTCCAATAGATCCAGGTAAATATTTCTGAAAACAATTGAATGCTTATTATTGAAATAACTGCCTCTTATTGTAAAGAATATTGTTTTAATACAATGAAATATGCACACAAAGTTTGTTTTGTTTGAAGAATCCTTTTTCACAATTTAAATATCTCTAATAGTATTTTATATAATATCTAAAAAAAGGTAAATTTTAGACATTTTTTACTTACAATATCTTTTTTGGAAATCATTCAATGTGCAATTGAATGATTTCCTTCTCTACATCAACGCCTTTTTACATAACACTATTAAATTTACATTAGAAGTACAACTAAATAATCGGATTAATTATCTGGATTTAACTATCTATATATAATCTAATCATCCCTTTAACCATAAATATGCTTCCTTTTGCAATTACTTTTATAGACTAGTTAATCTTCCTCTCACTGAAGAATCCTGTAATAAGGAACTAAATATGCTAAAACAGATAGCCAAAATGAATAATTATAATTCTAATATAATAGATAAGTTATTACATAAAATTAATAATAAAAAAATTACCACAGATTCTACAGTTGACAAGGACAAGTACTTCATTTCCATCCCGTATATAGGTCCTTTCTTTTACAAAATTGCTAACATCCTTAAACCACATGTTCATGTATTATTTACATCGCTTACTAAAGTTAATTATTAACAATAAAGAAAATATAGAGCCACTAAAAAAGAAGGGAATTTAGAAATTTCGAAATTAGGATAAAAGAGCATTTACATAGCATAGAAACCAATTCTGCTGTAGATTCCTTGTTCGGTAAACATTTAAAAGAAAATAAACACCACTTTGACATCAATCACAATTTCCAAATATTACATACGGCCAAAAAAGGTACCTACCTCAACAACTTAGAGGCATTAGAAATATTGAGGCAACAGCTCACTAGTAGACACCTTTCATCACAATTAATGTTCAAGTCAACCCCCTTCCTCCCTTTTTTCCAAGTTTTACTCGATAAATGATCTTCTGCATATATGGTTTCAGGTCTTCTACTAAGTCTTTAACATAGTATTACTTTCGTTTAGTTTTTCCATAATACATGGCACAAGTTTATTGCAATTTTCTGGAATTTTCTACCTTTATTTAAATTTTAGTCTCGACCTTTGCACACTCTTATTATACAATACTTCTTTAGCTGGCCTGAGGATGCGCGGATAGAGCGAAGCCGGTCATGTGATATTAAAGAATTTTGTGAGCACCTAGACCTTGTTTGATTTCCTTTTCCCTATGTTAACAACTCACACAGAGTCAAATATGGATTTTTTACTTAACTTATTTTTATTACAATTTTAGTAGACATTTAACAACTGTGAATAATTTACAATTTTCCTTTTTGAAAGCACGTTTTCATTACTTCAACTTATGATAATTAATTTCTTACATTTAATTTAACCATTGTTATTTACTGATGCCTGGACTAGTCAAGTTGAATAAAGAAACAAATGCACTAGTGGGCAGTTGTCCTAATTTATATATTGTCATTTAGACATTTTCCTAAGTTCATTCTTCTTAAAATCTCAATATATGTTGTTATTTGGTAATTGCAATCATTGTAATATTGTTATAATTTTGCGGGTTATGCTTTTAGTTATATTAAATTATATACTTAAACTTATATTAGTGTTGTTCATTATCCTAGTGGAGTTTATTAATGCCAAATATTCTCAACTCAAGATCGATAATAACAATGAAACAGCAGCGGCGGCCGGTACATGACTCATTGAGGAGGCTATGACATGATCGAAGTTTTTCGTATGATTTGTCTATAAGATACTATGTTACGAAGTTATACGAAGAATTTCGATCCACAGTATAGCCTCCTCGATGAAGCATTCACCAGCCGCGCCTGTCAAACACTATCGTGACAAGTTTTTCTTTTACATTTACATATTGTGAGTGAGTATGATTTTTTTCCTATTATCTATGAAACTGGGAAT
Source organism: Protaetia brevitarsis (assembly GCA_004143645.1). NCBI lineage: Eukaryota > Metazoa > Arthropoda > Insecta > Coleoptera > Scarabaeidae > Protaetia > Protaetia brevitarsis. Next base: position 56,920 of record RXPK01002612.1, on the reverse strand, counting down.
ACATTTGACAATCGTTGCCACTCATTTGCGTTCCCGACTGTTTTAATTTTTATTTATTTCCTTTTGTTAATTTAACCATCCTGACCAATTAACCAATCATCATTTTACCTTTAATTAATCACCGTCGTGTGTCCAGAACCGGTTATGCGGTTGCAATGCACTGGTATTTATTTCCATACGTGCGAACGAATGGCAATATTTCGCAGATGTATTCCCAGCTTGACATACAGTGACAGAAACGATTCCTTAATAAGTTTCATCTGTACTGATATGTTAAACGTAATTTAATTTTAAGCAGCTCTTTGAAGGTAATATTTCGAATACATGTAATCGATGTCATCTTCTAAATGTTACTTAAAATTAAACCGAGCTTACCAAACCGGTCGGTACAAATGCCACAAAATTCAGTATTTACGAGAGTATTCTCTTAACTTATTTTTCATAAAAATCCATTCTAGAAATTCCCTTTTAATTCAAACTGTGGAAGCTATATTACATGTACTGTTTAGATACATTATCTTGCTTGTTTATTTTTGCATCTGGCACACACACAGTTGTCGTTTTACAAAAAACATAGTCTCGTTACGACATATATATTGACCGATTATATTCATTTTTGTTTGTTCTGTCCCTGTTTACGTTAAATTTAACTGTGTTTTAATTATTTTACTTCTTTTTAAACTGTGTGGAATGATTTTAATTGACATTATTGTTTTTAATAATTAATCGACAGGTAATTAACTCTTGTTTTTCCACGTTTTCTTGTACATTTTTAGCTTGATAAAGACCAAAATTATGGTCGAAACGTTGTTGTAAAATTTAAGACAAACAATAAACGAAAAATTGCTCATTAACCAAAGTAAAACCGCACTTTGATTACCTTTAATGTTGTATACCACTATATTTTATTTGATTTTAAATCTATGATTGGTCGTCGTATAAGTATGGATTCTGAATTAAAAGTTCTTTCCAATTTCTAAATTATATGATTTATCTACTACATGTTTAGGCCATCTTCAGGTAATCTCATAAAATGATAATAAAGGTATAATTAACTGGTGAATTGAGATTAACCTTAACCTAATACTTACAATGTCGTCAAATATACTACAAAATAAAACCAACCACACCCATATTACATGTATGTGTCAATAACGTAATGTAATAAAAAATAATAATTTATATTTAAGATTGTTCACGATAAATAATTTAAAAAATTAATGAAGTTGTTAATGTATTTGATTTCATGTATTGTTTTTAATTTTTATTTATTATAGCAATATAAACTTTCACATTATACTTGTTGAAATTTATTTAAAAAAAATCATCAAAATACAACAAATATGCGAATGCTTGCATATTCTTACGTAGGCATCCGGTTATAGTGTATAATTTGTGCATACAGTTTTCTATTATTTATCATGAATTTTGCGATACCCTCTATGTATAAATGGAGGTGAGGTCCTACTATTTAAGGAAGCTTGGACAATTATTTTTCATGTTGCTTCGGATTGTAAAATGTGTTTGTTGGGGTTTGTGTTGTCTTCAGTAGTTTTCTGGTTGTCTTGTTCTTATTATGTTAATGCACATAATTTATTACACACAATATAATTAAGTAATTGTTTATAGTAATATGCTAAGACTATTCTTTGATATCCTCCCAGTAAAAGCTTTCACAGTAAAATTGAGATTCCGAAAGCGTCTAGACGAGCTTTGGTATTTATTTATAAATATCAGCGGACATTAATTTGGCACACCCCCGACAACATAATTCTGTCTGTTCACATTATAAATTTAAACGTGAGATTAAAGCAAGCGCTCCTATAAATATTCCAACAAAAAGCGCTTTCCAGGCCAGCAGGTTGGATCCAACCCGGATTCGTAAATTAGGTATTGCCCTGGCGAGCCTCCGCTTCCTGTGTTAGAACCCACGGCCGTTTCATTCGTCAAAGATGCCGTACGTCACGGTCGAACATGAAATATGAAATGACAGACAGACTGCGTGAATTTGGGCGAACGTCTCCGGGGATGCGCCGAACGTTTCGACGCCACTACAAGCGAGTGGTTTTTGAAGCCGCCCAGAACGGGGAAATACGACAAACGGAGGGCTGAAGTGCGGCTGTGCCTCATCGAATCGGGGTTAGGAGGACGGCCGTTAATTAACTTGGAACCCCTGTCGCACGAACTGTTTTATTAAGTATTGTAATTTTATGTGCAAGCAAACCGTCCTAAAACGCTTCTCAGCCCCTAAATACGCGGCTCCGGATCTGTCACGTTTCGTACCGTGAATTGCCGCGTTAATTCAGAGAGACAGCTCAGTTCTAACCCCACTCCGGTCCAATCTCGCGCTGGCTGCCTGCCCGTTCGCATCCCGGACGCCGGGATACACACACAAATTATTCCGGAAGGTGGGAGAGCAATACGGGAAATTGGTTTCAAGGAAAACGTGCTGAATTGAAACGGATTCTTTTGGAAATTACTCAATAGTTAATGAAGGGGGAACTTTAATGGAAAATGTTCCGTTTTTGTTATAAAATGCAAGAGAGTTATTTGCGTTGCACGTTTCAATTCCTTTAGACTTTGGTATTAAACTAATGCCGTTAAACTGAAACCATTTCATTACATCTTTATCATTGTTTTAATTTATTTTTGTTTTATTTTAACTAACAGCTTCTTGCGGGTTTCGCCGTGTGTCAAAACTTTCGCTCGACGTTTTGCTGTTCATAGTGACAGCTACTTCAGGATAACTGAACTGAAACGAAACCCGCAAGAAGCTGTTAGTTATAGTTACACCGGCCATGAAAGCCTACGCAGTGTTTATTTTATTTAATTGCTCTCTATTTTCCGTTATACACTCTTGCTTTTAAATTATTTTCCTCAATACTTTTGTTTTCTCGCTTCAAGATGTTCAGAAGAGGAGAAATTGGTAATTTGATATATTACCATTGCCATTCTTGTAATTTATTTTATCATGCTCATTATTCCCTCCCTGCGCTAAATAACGGTCATTTAGTGCTCTTTTTAACCCCTGTTTACATATTAGTTGGTTGACTACTCTTGGATAAAGAGTTGAAAGTGATATAACTTTCAGACTTTTCAAGCTCTTTTTCTCTTTACTGCGCTATCAGAGAAGACGGTTGTGTCGGCGGTCGCCCCTACAATGTAACTCCATGCATTAAATAGTATCCCAATTCTACAAAATTTTTACCTAAAACTTTTTGATGCAGCACCCATATCGTTTTAAAATTCATATTCACTTCCTTCTTGGATATTCCTTCCTGCTACAATTTTTCCTAAAAGAAATCCTGATAACAGCCGCCTTGTAGACCTCATTTGCATCTGAAATTTGGACCCCGCATTCCTTAAAGTCGGGCATGAAATGATACAGTTTTCTGTACTCAGGTATTCATCGATTTGCCCACCACAAAAGAGAAATATTATTTAGTGTTCAGTTACTTAATCCTAACATTTAAAAAAATTATATGTTCTAATCAGCATAGGTTTGAGGTTACTTTTCACTTTTCAGTAGTTTTTTTTTAGTATTAGGCATTTGTGTTTGCGATTGTAATTCAAGTTGGCATAATTGAATTGATGTGATTTATTATCGACGATGTCAAATTTATGGACATTGGCACTAATATTTTGCAGGCGTTTTTAGAATTAATTTAACTGTCGATGTTTAAATTAAAATACCGCTAGCGATATATGGATTTAAAGGTTATACAATTTTTTTGTTAGAGCACAGATTCTATAATGTTGACGCATTTATAAATTTTGAATTTTTATATTTTGATTTAATATTTTTTAGATTTTTTTCGTTCCATTTCCTTTTTCTCTCTATTTATATTGACCAAAAGCAGTAGCTATAATACTGCATTTTTTTGTATTAAGGGATTAAGCAAAAAACAAAAATTTTGCAGGCGTTTTTAGAATTAATTTAACTGTCGCTCAATAGATGTTTAAATTAAAATAACGCCAGCAATATATGGATTTAAAGGTTATAAAGATTTTTTGTTAGAGCACAGATTCTATAATGCTGACGCATTTATAAATTTTGAATTTTTATATTTTGATTTAATATTTTTTAGATTTTTTTCGTTTCATTTCCTTTTTCTCTCTATTTATATTGACCAAAAGCAGTATCTATAATACTGCATTTTTTTGTATTAAGGGATTAAGCATATAACAAAAACAATTCCAAACACATTCCAAAAACACGTTCGAAGATATTCTACTTAGTTCCTATGAATCCATATGGACTAGGTTACATCTAATATTCAACATAAAAAAAAAGAAATGTGGATATATTTAACTAATCACGGAGGTTAAAAAATCGCCACAAATTCTAACAATAATCAAAAATTCTTTAAAAAAGGTCGCTAATCATAATATAGGTGTGAGTTAAAAATAATAAAAAAAAACACTATCTAAAACGGTACTGGATATAGACGTTTTTATCAAAATTAAAAAAAAAGTATATTCTTTTAGGAAAGGCTTCTTTCCAAACAATCTTGTTTATTCTACTTTAACCATAACTCCGATTGATTTCATCGCTTCTATTTATTTGGAATTGGTATAATTCTAATAACACTTGATCGACTTTGAAATCATTTTATTTGTAAAACGCAAAAGCAGTTTCAATCTTCAAGCCTGGGTGGAATACTTAGACCTAATCTTTTCTAATGTATGTGTCTTCTCATAGGTTATAAGATGAATTCTCTCGTAAATATCCAAAGGCAATAAAAGTATAATCTTGAGCATGTCTGGGTGTTGTCTGGGACGCCAAACTGCTGTACAAATCACGCCTAGAACATGTGACGAACAAAGCCATTAGGAAAACATGGGCCTGTAGAGGTATATTCGACAAAACGTGGGGACTAAAGCCGGCAATGGTACACTGGCTTTACACGAAAGTTATAGTAATCTCTATAACTTACGCCTCTCTAGTCTGGTGGCATAAAGCAAATCTAGGCTATGCTATAAGTGCGCTTAGTAAAGTCCAAAAAAGTGCCTGTATGGGCATCACGGGAGACATGTCTTCAACGCCGACGGCTGCTATGGAGACCATTCTTGGGCTTCCCCCGCTGCAGTTGGTGTTGTGATCTGAAGTAACCCTAGGAGCTTACAGAGCAAAATGTAGTGAATGCAAGGGCTTCTCTGGCAAAGTCGGAGACCACACCAGCATCTTCAACTATATCAAACAGACAGTACCATTGCTCGTAAAGGCAGATAAGTTCTCGCCTGCGTTCAGTTTCTCTCGGGGATATAGCGTGGATATCTCCAGCAGGGAAACTGCAATAGCGTACATCCGCAGACCAAATCAGGGTCTATCTCACCGGTCCTTGGTTTGTGGATGCCTCAAAACGCATAATGGCACGGGCATTGGAATCAGGAGGGACGGAGAGCGGGACAGCGTAGCTTTTAGCCCAAGAGCATCCACCACCATTTTTCAGGCCGAAATTATTGCCATTCTGACTGGTGCTGAGGGCATCTAAACTGCCTACGCAAGAATAGAATGGTAAAAATCATCTCCGACAACCAAGCTGCCCTCAAAGCTTTACGCGCTGTTAGATTTAACTCTGAGTGGTACTGGGGTGCCACAGAAAACTTAAACAGCTGGCGGAACATCTAAATGTTACATTGAGATGAGCGCCAGGTAACTCTGGGGTCAGAGGCAATGAAATAGGTGACACGTTAGCAAGGGGCGCCAGCGAGCTGCCGTTTGTGGGTCCAGAACCGACTTGTGCTAGCTCATATGGCAGCATCAGGCTCGAACTTGCTGCTAGGCACTGCTCCTCCACAATAGGTCTTCCTGGCCTAGTTGACTTCTTCGAGTTTACACCCGCCCATGCACAACAAAAAAATACTTTTGAGCGTACATACATACACTAGAAATAATGATAAATGTTACAAAACCTGTATTCAGAAAAAACTCAAAGTCAAAACGGCAGTTATAACAATGCAGTTTGGAAAATCATATTTTTTATGCTTAGAAAAATATTATGACACTAGGTCGTTAAATGTTTTTAAATGTTATTTTTCGAAAAGCAACTTATTTTCTTTAACCAGATTGAATTTTGTAAATATATTTATTTGTTTTTCTGATAGACAAGTGTTCGAAAATAATCCAAGTCGAGACATAAAGAATATAGACGGAGAAAAATAGATATTACAGTATATTATAAATTTAATATATTCAATAGTATTTACCCGTATAGTATAGTATAGTATATTTATCTAATATAATTACAATATAACTAATTACTAAACTAATTTCGCTGTCACTAATATTATTATCTATTTTTCTCAGTGTAGACTTTTTTATTCCTTAAATTCCAAATAACAAATTTGGGGGTGATTTTTCTAAACAGGTTTAATCCTGGTAATTTAAAACTATATCTAAATCCTAAGAGAGAGAGCATTATACTTTTAATATAATTAGAACCTCGAGATGCTTGCCTACATTGCTATAGTTAATACGCTTAATTGCTTGTAATTACTTGCATACCGATATGGAATGCAGATATTACAATATTCTCTCATCTGGATTCTTTGTGGATATTATATATCTTCTTGCCTGGTTACAATGTTGGTAGAATTATTGCAAATTGAAAGTTAATGGAGTCTGTAATTACTCTGCTGTCAGGAGTATATATTCGTTTTTTTATATATAGTTGTAGAGTAGTTGTGTAATTTTCAGGTGCGCAGATACACATTAAAGGTTAATTAATCATGTAAGAGAGGAAGTAATACACAGGCACTCATAAGTTCTAAATAGGGCTATAAGTTCACTTATTAAAGATAACTTAATTGCATTGGTTGGTTTTCTAGTTTTATGCTCGTTATAAAGACAAATTAGTATGCGAATTATGATGTCATGTTAATTTGTTTATTCTTTCGTCTAGAAACAGTAATCTTGTGTATGTATGTGTTGCATGTTATAAGATTACTTGACTCCAATAAAATCTTATCTTAAATGACTAATATTTGTTTATAATTGTGCGGCAATAAAAATAAGGGAATCATAATTTTGTTTTGCAAATATTTACTACCCGATAAGTAATTGCTTTTTATCAATGTTTAATCAATAACATATTTTTTTCGGTGCGTAGTGACCTTGACCTACTTAATCAGTGTTGAGCGTTGATATTTTTCTGATAGTAGGAATCTTACTATGTTACGTAAGCCGAGCAATTTTAGATATTCCGTAATTACATTAACCGAAATCCTTTCTCTGGATGCTAGCGGATATTACCATTGACCGGAGGAACGCGGATATTCAATTGTTTCGGTCAAGGCCTGTCGCGATTCCGTGATACGCTGTAATATTCCGGGCGCCATCCAAATCGATATTCTAATCTGCCGAGTTTCCTTGACGGATGTCGCAGATTCGAATCGGGAACGGTGCTACGATCTCCTATGGTCTCCTCTCTCTTTGCATGCGTCCGTGTACCTATCTATCTGCATGCGTGTGTGTGAGGGCGAGAGTCAATTGCCTGTGAACGCAGGATGAAACGGCAAAGATAACGATTCCTTCCATAAAACCAAACGGTCACTTTGGAGGAAATACGTAGAACGTCGAGTGTCGGACGTATATCTTCGGGAATGTCTTCTTCGTTTTCATTTGCATAGTCTTTTTTTTGTCTATGGAATAGTAGGATATTTTTCTTGGGATGTGATATTTATGGGATAGCCTTGAGAGAGCTTTCGTTGCTTATTATAAACAGGTCAGAAATTTTTCAAGATATGTGTTTTCCCCGAGTAGAGTTGCAAAATTCATAAAATAGCAAAATTGAAAACATGTTGTTGGTTTAGATTGAATCGTGTAACTTAGCGAAGTTTTAAATAAGCTAATTAAATGTATTTATTCTTGCTGTTACATATCTGATGAAGATTGTGTTCTGATTTTTCTTTTTTTCTGATTTGATCTGATTTTTGGACCAAAAAAAAATAAGATGCGTATTAATAATGCACTGATGATAAGAAGAAGAAGAAAAGTAAATTGGAGTGAGCTACATAACTATATATTACGTCATAAACCTGTTTGAAAAAAATAAAAAGTGGACTATAGAATACATCTCATCAAGTAACGGGAACTAAAAATTCTTGTAATAACTTATAAATATCTGTATTATGTTGAAAATGTTTGAAGGTTGCTATATTAAGAAGAACCATTGAACAAAAGCAATAGCAGGATTCGGTATACAAGTTACTTACTTTTTTATTTATTATTTATCCTACGTGTAGGTGAAGTATTTATAGTTATGCTTTCGTCAAATTTTAATGTCTATTATATAGGGATAGGCCAATCGCATATATTGTCATCAGTGTTATTGCATCTGAATTGTGATCGCACAATACCTACCCAGTATCACACAAGTGATAATAAAACGAATATCCATTACATAAAGAGTGAAATGAAACAAGCGCCATCTCTGTGATCATTTATGTAAGGTAATACAAAAATTAATCTGCTCTTTGTTATTGTATTTTTCACACATTTAAAATATATTAGGTGTATTCTGTCGTGCTGAACAAACTGATCGAAGTGAACGATATTCAATTCGCTCACTTAATTTAATGTTCTTTCGTGCATGTTTAGTCTCCCCATTCTGGCAATTGAAGTGCTTGCATTCAGAAATCCCCTTACCCCTCAAGCACAAAGAAATTCTACGATCAGTTGGTTCAATAAACGCATTCTTTTGCTTGACAAACTGAAAGTGAAAAACTATTCACATTCAGTTAAATCACTTTCAGTTAGTTCACTTTATTCATCACGAAAGAATACGCCTATTATGTAGTTATCTCTGCGTGGATACGCTAAGTAAGACATTAAAATTGAACACTAAAATTAAATTATGATTACACATCCAACCTAAAATGTAATTCGGTTTTGCTGATACTAAAGTTTTGGACATTAAATATAATTACAGAAGATATTGTTTTTAAAAGTGACTCTTCTTTTATAGTTTTGAGGTAACTGCACTTGTTGCTAAAGATATCAATTTTTAGTTTAATTTTCTTAGGTGTTGAGACGTTATGATATCAGAATTAATATTTTACTGTGGTAAAAAAAAATTACCAATAAATTATTTTTTTCGATTCTTTATACAAGATCGAATATAGATATTGCATTATTGTTAAATAGAACTTTATTAATGTTTTCAAACCCAATATGTTATACTAAAAATGGTAATCTCATGGGGATAAATTGATTATATTTAAATCTAGGTAAATCAAAACTTGGTATTGTCCCTATGGTCAAAATGTGTTTATTACTCAAAAAAACTGTGTATAGATCAATTTTGGATCTAAGAAAATTAGAACCCTAACTCTTATTTCCGCTTTTAAAAATTTTACCCTTCCCATTTTTATAGTTCTTTGACATAAGTACCTATTTTGTTTTACAACAGACACAATAATTTTCAAATTAGGTCCACAACGCATACACACGACACTAGAACTAACTGTGAATTGCAGACTAGCTGGTACTCTCCATCTCACTAACATGTACCGCATTAATATACGATTGGGAATTTATCATAAGATTACATACCTAGTGTATAGAGGACATAGATAATATTCATATGTTTCGTGAGATCCTTGAAATCTGGTTACATAGCCATAAGCTTTTTAAGTCTAGAGCTATGCGTTTCTCTTCCTTTCTTTTGTCTTTTATAACGTCTCTCCAGTTACGAATCTTCTGCCCTTTTAAAATTTTCTATATTGTATCCTTCCATTTTCACCTGGATCTACTGCTTTCCTCTTTTACAAATTTCTTCCAGGCTACATCTTTCAAGATTATTGGTCTCTATTCATCCTAATCCTTAGACAAATTGCCTTACAGCTTCGTATCCAACTAGTTTATGCAGTTCAGCGTTCACCCTTCTTCTTACAAATCCTTCGTTGTGTTTTCCTTTCCTGAATGTTTAATTTCTGTAGATCTCTGTGATTAAGGATTCATGCTTCATGTCCATAGGCTAGAGTTGGTCATATTACTGTTTTATAATTTTTTAAAATTATTTTTGTTTCCCTTGCTACTGTTTTTGCATGAACACTTGGTTTATTGTTGATCTGTTTTTCCTGAAATCTCATTGGTAATCTTTTACTTCTCTTTCCATATGTTTTCCTTCCTGTGCTTTAATAATTTTGCTGGTATTTTATAGGTGACCTCAAGCAGCGATATGGTCTTATAGTTATTACAATTATTTTTTTTTTAGGATAATTGCTACACTCCAATTCCCTGGCATAGTTTCTGTTTTCCAAAATTCTTTAATTGGTTCTGTTATCTACATGGGTTAAGTTCCTTCCTTGCTTTAAGTTTTTTGGTGTTATATTGTTTTCTCCTGACCTTTTTTATTTTATATCTTTTATTATGGTTGCTATTTTTCCTACGGTAGGCTCTATAATTAAACATGTTTATTTATTCTTGCTTCTTCTTCAAATAGCTGCTCATCTACTCTTTCCTTTAAATTCTCTTAGAAAATGTTCATTCCACCTTTTCATTATCGACTCTTTGCTCCCAAGTGTGTCTTTTACGCTCATTTATTCTCTTTTTATGGTTATAATATCCTTGTGGAAATTTTTTATTTTATTGTTGATAAGTTTTGTTTCTATCTACCTTATTTGGTTATCCCTAAAAGCTCATTTCTTTTGCCGTTCAAAAATCATTTTTTTCCACATTGCCCAACGATGTTCAAACACTTCAACTGTAAGCTTTCAGCTAAACATCAATTTTTTACGCATCTGTGCAAGTTCAGGCGAAAATCGCTCAGTGGAATTAATTTCGTACGGATCGTGATCTGTTTTGCGTTATTATCTCATCGATTAAATAAAAGCTGCCTACAGACAATGCAGTGGTGTACACAATGCGACGAGTAATCCCAGCCATCTATTCAATCCTACCATGGAAATAAGCACCTACGGCCGGCTTACGGCGTGACGGGCCAAGCAGACGACGCTGAAAAGAACGAAACCCGTATTGATTTATATACCCGTTCGTGCTCTGTACGTTCCATACTCTACGTTCGTGTGCGTGCTTTAAAATAAACCAAAGTGGTTCTAAATTAGCCAAGGTCACTGTACAGTAAAACCGACGCCGCTTTTTCGCTGCCACAGCCGCTGCCATGGCCGCTGCTGCCATAACATTGCAGCCGGTACGGGCGATTGTGTGCAGCAATAGCCGTAAACGCGTAACGGTTCTTCGCTTTTCGACTGTTCTTATTTTTATTTGCGCGCTCGGTCTCTATTCATTCTTTTGTCTCTCGTTCGACAATGAACTTGCCCGTTATCGCTGTTAGATGAAATATTTCGATTTTTCAATAAAGCGTCCTATACTGGTTGTGCACTTGTGATGGGGCTAAATGGAATGGAGTTTGGAATATGAGCAGTCAGTCGGAATGTTTGTGCCAAGGAAGAAATTCCTCTACATTTTATTTGTAAAAATTGATTTTGAAAACTCGAGCAAGGCACAATTTTTAGTTGGAAAATAATATTTATTTAGAGTCAGTAAATTATCAAAAAATCAAGGAATTTTTGACGGAGTTGCTACTCTAATAATATCTGTGAGGCACCTTCTTTTTTAAGTCAAACCTTTCTGAGACATACTGCTGCGGCGTTGTGCGCATTGTGGCAAGTTCGCGACGATGACATTATTTTTACAAGTTTTTTTTTTAGTTAAGTATTCAAGCTGCTGTTGGTTTAGGGTACTTATTGAAAAATGAAAGTTATATAATATATTTAATGCAGAGCCCACCAGTTTTGCTCTTTTCTTTTAGATCTATCAGCCAAAGAAAGGCATCTACTTTAAAGTTTGTAAAACATCAAATTTATATCTATATTTTTTTCTATTGGAATGCAGAAATAAAGAACTAAATCTATTACGACTGTATCAGCAATCTTTTGATGTATTTTATACGAAACCTCAACTCCCACGCTATACGTTACTGAAATTTTCAAGAGGAATTGCAAGAGGTAGTGCGTATACTTTAGTATAATTTGAACATTTTTTATACCGTATTGTCATTAGGCGTTTTTCCTTTTTTGTAGCTAGATTCTGGAGAATCTAGGTGCAATAGAGGATATTAACTTTTAGAATTTTTGATTAATTTGCTATTACGATATGCTTGAATAGGATGTCAGAGTTCTCGCCAAATCAGATGGAACCAGCGCAGAACGCGACACTAACACCGAATAAAGATAGCGCAATGAAAAGAAAGTAATAGCGCTATGATTAGGCCGTCCAACAAACATAGTGTTGCGCCATCTTATTTGTTTACATTTTTCGCGATGCTGTTATTTACTTCTGTTATTCGTGTTTTTCGTAATTTTTCTTTATTTAGATCACATTTACATTGATGTTATTTGTTTTATATCATCACAGCTTTTTTGAAAGATATTTGAGAACATTTTATGGTATCTTGGGGCAAATACTAATAAGATTTATGTGGTGGCTTTAACTCCAACGAAGCCAAAAGTATTCCCCAAGAAACTTGTGAAATAGTGTGAAATGTTTGCAATTATTATAAAAAGCAATTTGCGGATACATACTGCAAGCAATGTATAATATTACATTTAAATTGGATGATGTAGATTGTAGAGAAACTACAGCTCGACAAATCCCTCGTGACAGTTGCGCAGTGGCAAAAAGAGCGGAGCTGAAGCACATATACTGTAAAGCGGCCATCGTATACGCACCCCACTCCAGTCCAATGTGCGCACAATGACTCAGTACTGTCACGAGATATTTGTTGGACTGTAACAGGAGAAATCCTTGGCAACATTTGAACATATGAATGATCAAATATAAATCGACATACCATTCCATCTGAACAGCATCTAGTACATGATTTCTGCGAAGAATTCTATTAATATGGATAACGAGTCCCGTAATTATGATTTTTCTTTTCTTTTTACATGGTGATTAATTATTATAGTTTTTATTATTCCTTTGTAATTTAAAATATAATAATAATAATAATCATCTTTATTGTTCAACGGTGGACACCAATTACAGGACAATATAATTACCTACTACAATGGATACAGTACAAATGAAATAATAATAATAAACTGAAAATAAAGAATTGCAACAATAAATTCTCGAATACACCAACGTAACATAAGTTGAATACTAAAAATACATTGGTAAATAAACACTACGTCAACTACGTTGCATATAAACATAATCAAAGACATAACTTAGAAATCCCAGAATAACCAAAATAAGTGCACGATACAATTACTACTTCTAAGTAAACTGACATGTACATAAAAGAGTCAACAGTACATATAGATTTTGAAACAAAATAATACAGAAGTGGAAAATTTATTATGTATATAAAAGCTAATAGCTAAAATATCGTAGTTCTATATTTATATTTCTAATACAGTATATAATAAATATTTTTTCCCTCACATTCTTTCATTTTACATGTTATTTATTAACTTCTTGTGAGTTATGCGAAAATAATTAAGCCAGCGAATATTTGTAAGTAAATCTGACGCCTTAATATTCTCTGATCCTGCCTTTCTTGGCTTTTTTAATTTTTAAATCTTGCTATTGATAATTTAAGGGATCAATACATTCAGTTACTATTTTATTGTTTGGCAAGCAATTTTAGAAATAAGTAAAAACCATAATTTACAAAAAATGGATCTCGGCAGCACCGAAAGCCGAAACGAGCTTTTAATTTGATGTTTGACGTTTTGTTACAAGGTAAGGCTGATTGACAGTGTGATAAAAGTCGTGTGACACTAAACATATGATAGAAAATGTGCCTAAATTACACATTGTCGCGTGTTCAAAATGCCAAACGATTGCCATCGAACATTTATAAACATACGGAAAGCTTTTTATTAAAAATCATATAGTATAATTTCTAACTTTTGAATTAGCTCTTTCTGTGCTATGTTTTTTTTTTGGTTGGATAGTACTTTATGACGTAACACTTTCGCGCAGCTTAACATCCATCCGATTTGGCGAGTACTCTCCTGCTGTAAAACTTCCAACATTTGCAACATTTTTTGTTTTTAAAATGTGCTTGTTTTTAAGTCACAACATTTATCAACAAATTTATCAAATCTATTTAATTAAAGAAAGTGTACTTTCTAGAATTTATACGGAATTTTTATTTGTTTTTATTAACAGTCTAACGTTTTAGAGAAGATGGGAACTAAATTATATATTTTCATTCAAAAATCGTTCACTAAATACTTCAAAACACCTCATCACAAATCCACCTACAGTAAACATAGTTTCAATAGCAAAGTTATTATCGTAAACAGTAACTGAATTAGTTGAATAAGTAGTGTCGTCAATGCCGCAGTTACAAGTATTTTTTTTTATTAAAATCATTTAGTTTCGCTTTTCTGGTAACTATTTTACATAAATCATAATGTATTTATTTACTTACTCTTTGTGTAATTGTCATATCGTCAGTTTCATACCCAAAGGTCCTGAATAATTTTAAAACAAGTATTTTTGCTCTAGATTATATCAAAAGTTTGCTTACATACGCACAATATCTTTAGTTCACATTGTTTGTGCACTCCAATAAAACCATAAAAAGGTAAGAAAAAACTGAAAATTTGCTGCTTCAGAAATTTTAGGGTAGATGCGGCACGTGTTCTCTTTACCCGATAGATCTAATTTTTTATACTTCTTAATACATCTATAATATATATCTCACCCTTAATTTTTTAAGGACTACCTTCTAAATTAATTCTAATGATTTGTGATGGACTGGTTAATCAGTTGGCTAGATTAATTCAGGAAATGTCGACTCTAAGCTGGTTTTGGGACTGCGAAGGCGTTCTAAATGAGGTGGGCAAAAAAAAATCCAGACACTCGGCCCTCATGAAAAATGAGGCGACAGACAATCTGACCAGGCAATATTCTCAAGGTCATTTATTGGAGCTGATCCATCCTTCAGCATTACTAAATCACAAATTAAAAAGTCAATCAGAAATGGATTTATAATGAGATCAGATGTTCTAAAAACATCCTGGACAAAGACGAGCGAAAGAGTTCTTAAAAGAGCAGTTGCCTGAATTTACTAAAGAACTACATAGTAAAGATTGGAAGACTCAAATGATTGTAGGTCTAATGATCAGTCATTGGAGAGTAATAGGCATATATGTAACGTAGGTCTGGCAGATGACGCTATTTGCAGATTCTGGCAACAGCAGGAGGAAACCGTAGTTCACATGTTGTGCCAATGCGATGACTTTGCGAGAATAAAGTTTCCAGTACTGACCGTTGAGAATCCAATAGTAAGAAGACAATAAGTCTAATTAAGAAGCTAGAACTGGACAGCACCTTCGAGGATAAATAGAATCACAATAGATCTGAAAAATCGCAGTGAAAAAGATCTGTATGGTCACCCCAATTCTAATCTGAACCATTTGACTTGTAGATGGTACTGCAAGAGGAAGTACAATAGCTTCTGACAAAAACGTTAAATCGGTAATTTAAAAGTGTGTTAAAATGCAATAAGCAGAGTTAGAAATTAGTAAAAAAATCTGATTAATTAAAGCTTCTAATTAAAAGCTTTCTACTTTGATTTACTAATTTAGGACAAGTTTATTAAAAAAAGAATAAATAAATAAATTTTGGTAATAAAAATGTGGAAAGATAGCAATAATGGATTGGCTGTTTTCCTTTATGGTAGTTCATGGATATTGTAATACACATTGTATTTAAGCAGATTGGCTTCTGAATATGAATAAATATCGAACTGTAATGTAATATCTTTGGTAACATGTTGCCTTTTATTCGTTAGTATTGCTATGTCGAGGAAATCTTACCCGGGATATACAGATATAAAACTCAGATTCGCCCAAAATGAAATATCTCTCCCGGAAAGGTATTTTATAGCACTGGACCTTCACTTTTGATGGTCACAGTGAACGACGTAGGCGGGTCGGAGAGGAACGACCAACCAAATAATATTTTAAACAAATTGGCTCGTTCTCCGGAAACAAATTTCGGCAATTCACGATCATCGCTCCCCTATTTCGACCATCTTTCATCTCGGCCTCTCTCTTTTCTTCTTCCGTTATTCGCCAGCGAAACTACCGACAGGCACGCGCTCGTTCCTCCATCGTTTGGGCCTTGAACGGTAAGCAGATGATGGCGATTTAGGGTCGCTTACCCCGCGCTCCTCGAACTTTTTCGCCCTACTCAACGTTACCGTCCCGGGGTATTTATTTCCGATGACGTACTGTATATCATCGCGGAATCGCTCGCATTACTGGCAGCTCGACAAGAAAATGTGTCAAGCAGGGATGAAGGGGGCGATGATGATGGGTCGGCCGCGAGGCAGGCGGATTGTGAGGACGGTTGCAGCTATGAGACGCACAATTTCCTGTTCTGTTCGACCGTATACGTTCCGATTGATGGAGCTCGCTAGGATAACGGGACGGGTAACATACGGGAACGCGACACCGGTATCCGAATAAATTGCGGGATATTTTCAAGGGAGTCAAGCCGGTTTCCGTATACAGGAAATAGAGGTAGCGTATCGTATCGTGTGCCGCAGTTCTTTAAATTACTATAAAACAAACTTGTTTGCGAGGTCGGAGATCACCTTCCTTTAAGGGTTGGCTGTGGCGCAGTTTCTGTTTGATGAGTTTTAAATGGATACCTTGGAATGGGGTGGTTATGTTTTTGTGTGTATACTGTTATCAGATTAATCTGAATTATAAGAAACGTTCACAAAAAAAGTGTGTAATAAATTTTGTTGCAATAGCACTATATATCGCTACAACATTCTTGGTGATGTGGGAGCCGTCTGACATGATGTCCTCGGAAACACTGCAGCTTCTTGGCCCTTATATTTAACCCCCCATTTCTTGTAACCATTAAATTACACCAGCTATTCCAGAATCTTAGTGCCCTGCACTAATCTGTGCAAGTTTCTAGCTGGTTGATCGAAGTAATCCTTTGGGTTTATTTTTGGCTTGCCAACAATTGCCGGTTCTCTTGCGGTAATGTGGTAAGCGTTCTTTGTCTTCTCATGAAGAGCGTGTACTGCATTTGCTACCTCCAGTGGTGATTCCAACTTTCTGTAAGTGTCCTTTCAGTGCTTTTAGGAGACCTACTGAGCTGCAGTACTTCTTCAGCCTTCTTTTTTGATGGTCTCTTAATAAAGGTCTTACCATGAGTTTGTCTGGTTGTACTATTCTAGTGTTCTTGTTTGTTTCTCTTTAACTCAACTTTTTACCTGCACTCGCGCTGTATTTATAGACACTCCTAGAATAGATTCTGGACCTATATATGAAGCAGATTTCTTGCTAACTCATCGGCTTTTTCGTTTCCTTCGATTGATGAATATCCGGGCACCTACAGCAAAGTGACTTCATTGCGGTCTGTAAGGCTATTAAGTTTTCGAATACATTCCTAAACCCTGATTGTATTTTGGGGTTCGCTAGTGCCCTCAGTAGCGCATGGTTGCCTGTAGCAACATAAATCCGCTTATTTTCATAATGCATAATGCAATATTGCGTATGCCTGCTTGAAAGACTGTCCCATATTTTCCTGGTAGAAGAGTGATCATTGTATTTCTCACCCCGCTGTAGATTCCAACTACAGCGCCATTTTCAAATTGATCTGTAAACTAGATCGGTTTTCCGAACCTCTCTTTGTAGTTGGATTGATTCCAGCTTATTCGATTTGTCATTTCCACAACGGAATTTTTGTTGAAAAAGTGTGTTGAAATCATGGAGGCTGGCCTCATTCTCAAAAGGTTGGTCCTGCCACGTGATGGACGATATTATTGTCTCCTAATCCTTCATATCTGCCATTCGGTAGTTCTTGCTTTGCCTATTATCACCAAATGGAGAGGAGAGAGGTTTAAGAGGTATTTCGTTGCTACTGTAGAAGTAGTCCTCACAGCTTCTGTTATTCCTAAACCCGCAAGCCTCTGTATCTTGATAAGTTCAGTAATAGCAGTTCGCTGTTGCACCTTTGTTCACCATACCAGAGTAAGTGATTATGGTCTGGCTACTGTGTTGTATGTCAAGTACATCATATTAGGTCTTTAAAGCCTATATTTTTCCATGAGTGTCTTCACTTAGTCAACATAAGTGTTGTCGCCGTCCTGGTTTTATTCTCCAGAAGTTCTCGATTCCAAGTAAGCTTGTAGTCTAGGATGTCACCAAGATATTTGACTTCCTCTGACAGCTTTATTTCTTCACTTTGGAGACCCAGCGGTTCAAGACCATTTAAGTTCCTCCTTCTCGTAAATGCTATTTTGGTCATTTTGGAGAAACTGATATTTAGAATCTCCTCCTCACGGTCCATGCTTGTAAACAGAGCGGAAGCAGGTAAGAAGTTTGGTAAAGGGAAAACGCAAAGAGCACTGGGATAAAAAACAATTCAAATTCATGGAAAGACATTTATGAAGGGATCACCAAAGGAAAACACCCCAGAACTACTGCAGCTCAGAAGAAATATCTTCTTTTCGTAATAGATCTTTCTGCAAACACACAGTGCACTAAAGGGACACTCCCAGAGGATTGGTATTAATACTGGAGATATCGATGTGTAATAAAATGACAGAAACTTCTTACCATATTTTGTGTATTCGGCTCTGGACGCAAGAAGATAGGCAACTTTTGGTAAGCCGAAAATGAACCCAGAGGATTACGATCAACCAGCCAGAGATCTGTAGAGATTAATACAGGGTATTCACGACAATTAATTAATTAACGGAAGAAGTGGGAGATGAATGTACATAAGCAAGAGACTGTGTAATGTTTCCTGAAACTTTAAGTCAGATAGCTCCACAACAAAACAAGCATCGTACAGAAAATAAAGAACTTAAATATGTTCAATGTAACTTTTAATTGATTTTTTGTTTATTTCTTTTTACACAAAAAGGTACTTACTTCAGCCAATTGGAATTGAATATGCAATATGTATTTATATATTCTTAAAACACCTATAATGAAGCAATGTGATTCCATTTTCAAATATTTTCTATATTGAGATCCTACAATCTGTGTTAAAAGATTGTAGGATCTCAATTAAATGGTTCACACTTGCTATTCATTTGTACGTTATATTAAACACAGCAAAAGAAGAACAAGAACATTAATTTATTTTTACTATGTGGTAATACATTCCTGATAATATCTTTTATGAATTTCCCCTTTGTTTTTCGTTTGCGCTTTGTAATTTATATATCTTTACTTTTAAGTTTATATAAAGTACGGAGTATTCAATTCAAAAGCTACACCCATAATAGAGCAATGTGATAATATTCTACAGCAGTAAATGCCGATTGTTCGAGAAATGTTAATATTGTTAATGCTAATAGGTTTTTACGCCTAAGTAAGTTTCAAGCTTGCCGTTTTGGCAGATTCTATTCATTTTCAAACGGTATAAACGTGGTTAATTGATGTCTGTTGGTTAACATTAGCTGAGTATAGTAATGATTAAAGAGCTGATGAATCTAAGAACTATTTAGGAGCTTACAAAAGGATCGAATAATTTAACGGTTACGAAACAAGAGCCTATAAGAAATACGTAACGTTAGACCAATTACTTCAACCTCTTTGAAGTACCATGGAGTCGTCTGTGTGCTTTTGATGTCATACCGTACTTTTGCTGTTGATATATATTGGAAACGTATTTCGCATCTCTTCCTTTGTTATACCGTTTAACACGACCTTTAATTTGATTCAACGCTCTGCTAAATTGTGTGTGTATGTAGCTAGAATTCACAAGCACTTTTTACACACTCGTTGTAGATATGTTCCATTTGTTAAAGAGAAATCGTATTCAAGTTACGGAGATAAGTAAGTGTCGTTATTTTCGGTGAGAATTGAATAAAATATGTATTTATGTGCGTAAGTGTTTATTTATGTATGTATATGTACAGACGCTTTGGATTTTAGAAAGAGTGCGATAAAGAATCTAACAAAGTGGTTTAAGTTATGCGAGGATGACTTGTTGAAAGGAATAGCTGTCATTGGGTTGTTATTTTTTAATTTCAATGTTAAAGTTTCGATTTATACTGTTTGTCGTAGTTGTTCTTTGTTTTTGAACGTTATTAAAGCATGTTTTATTTTAAGTAATTTTATAATTGTCACTTTGAAATACCGTAAAATGAATTATTACGCTATAAACTAAACTTCATAGGTTATAGATAACGGCATTATATGTATTATCTTATAGTTTTTTAATATATAAAACAACTTACGCAACAAAAGAGACGTTCTAATCTTAGATTCCGTTTGAAATAAAGCTATTCAATAATGGGGTAAATAAGAAATATTTGGAACTTTCCTTCATATAATCTTTAAGTCAAGTATTTATGGGTTATATTACAATTATTTTATGTTTTACCGCTGCACCATGTTGTTTCTGATTAAAATGTTAATGTTAGTACCTATTATTGTCAGAGAAATATATAGATGGATCAAGTTAGGTAGAAGCCTCGTTATCTTCTCTGAGAGTCAGCTCACACTTAAAGTGATTGGTTCTGTAAGTGTCGACTCTGAGTTGATTTTGGATTATGTAAGCACCCTAAATGAGGTGGGCACCCTAAAGAAATTATCTGGCTAGAGGAGGTTCGTCAAGGTCATTCGTTGGAGCTGGTCTTTCTTTTGGCATTACCAAATCTCAAAATAAAAAACCCATTACTGAATTGGAATATAATGAGTCCAGAGCTTGGTGGCAAAAGTTACCAGGGCAGAGAAAGGCAAAAGAGCTTCTAGAGGAAAAGAGGCCTGAATTTTCTAAAGACCTACTAAATACAGATAGGAAGACTGTCAAAATGATAGTAGTTCTGCTGGCGGGTTATTGTAGACTAAATAAGCATATGTACAACATAGGACTGATAGATGATACTACTAGCACTTTGAGGGAGGAAAAAGCACCAGTTCAGGTACTGTACCAATGTGATGGTCTGGCGAGGACAAGGTTTCTAGTAATTGCCGTGCAAAACCTACAGTTAACAATCGTAATTTAATCTCGTACTTTTGTTGCTCTTAAAAAATTAGTGAAATGTCATCTAAAATTGTTGACAACAAAATTGCCTAAGAGTGTAGGGGCAAATTTATTTTACAAGGCAAAATTTCTACCATCAAGTAAATTTTATAGGCTGGTTGATTTTTCAAACATTGTTCAAGCAGTCTAGTCATCTTCAAATGTACTATACAGAAGACAAGTAAAAACACTCGTAAAAATTGCATATTTATTTTAAAAATCCTAAAATAACTCAAAATCAAGCTACAGATTCCAAAAAACTAGAAGGTCGGCAGGGCTCATTCTTAAATTTGTCTGAAATAGAAAACCTGAATAGATTATCCTATGGTGATAACATGACACCACATATTTGACAAATGCTGGCTTCTAAAAATTGCAGTAGATAGTGCTTACTCCTTCGGTTATAATCTATTATGTGTGAAAAAAGTATCATATGTTTATATGAAAACATTAGGTTATGATTAATATTTGCACCTATTTCATCATAAGTTAGACTACTTTTCGAGGTACTATGTGAATGTAAAGAAAAGAAAAGCTTTTGATATATTAACTAGATGTAAAAGATATTGAAATGAACATTTATAAAAGTAACTTATTTAATTCTTTACAGTATTTAAACAGACACATAGTAAACAATAATCAACACGGCCAAGCTTACAAAACTTGCGATTATTTGGGCAATTATAGACAAATAATCGAATTACTTCTTGAATTGAATTTAACTGTTTCATTAATGTTGGTGGCTCTCGGTCATCCACTTCGTATTCTAACTTGTGTTTGCTTTTTTATGTTTAACCTAGGTGTATCTTGTAACATTGTTTCCTCGTAATACATACCATTTAAATAGTTGCACGTTTATTTTCGACACGAATCAAGACCCGTACATCGCAGTTTCAAAAGAAATAGAAGTACTTTTTCGTAAGGATTCTTGCATCTTCTAACTTTTCCCATTTCAACATGATTTTAAATTGACACGTCATAATTGACATCCGTTTCTCCTTGCGCTCTCAATAGCAAAATCTATTTTCCAATTAGGAATTCCGGGGAATAATACTGCAATTAGTGAAAAACTCCGGGGAGAAGTGCAAAAGTAATTACCTACGAGATTTCTCCGACTCCTAAGGAATCTGTCCTAATACCTGGCTGTCATTAATTCCGTCCGATTCAGCTGCTACGAGGAGTAGGTACGTAGTAAGTCTCGTGTCTCTCTTTTTTTTTCGCCGTTGGCACACAATCCCTGACTACAATCTCACTTCCTGCATCGACTGACTGGTTGCAGCAGCAGCTTTACCAGCCAGGCACATAAATAGGAGATTTCGTTGGTATATACCGTCTGCTTTACTGAACACAGATTCCCGGTGCTATACGTTGTACGTGTGTGCGCGTTTACCGGTCGACGGACGTGAAGAACAAAACGACTAGATCTGCAGAGGCTCCTCAGTCTGTGTGGTGGACGTCAGATACGTTCGACTGGCAATAACAGGAACAGCAAACATACAGTTCGACGAGATCCTGCGGCCATTGGTATCGCCGCCGCACCGCCACCGACATCGCTCCTACACTGCTTCGGATTATGTCCTTATCGCGGTAATTGATCTGTTACATGTCAGCTGGGGCATGTGTATTTATCATTAGTTTTGGCATTCAGGATTCTTGGGCGACCACGATTGCAACGTTTCGATTGGAACATTCAAAGTCATCCTCGACCAGATCCTCCAGTGTTTAATTTGTCGTCTACTGCAGGAAACGATTTTCGGCGTTCTTTATGATGGATTATGTTCACAAAGCGTCCCTTCTCAGTACTAATTCAAGTCTTCCTATGTACTTTTATTTAATGATTGATTTTTGGGTGCTACCACGTGTTGAAGTTTTTACTGTGGTTTTACTTTCACTTGTTATAAATACTATTCGATGATAATTAACAAGAAGAAATACATTTATTTCATATTTTTGCTTTTTTACGAGCTTCTTTTTAGAAGTAAAACACAGGTTCTTATATATTGCCTTATATATTATTATATATTGCTTTATATATTATAAATTTTGTTAACACCTGTGTAACTCTACTCTAAATCACTTTTGTATACACTGCTTGATAAAAAAGTGGTAACCGATTTCTGAAATTCGACCAAATAAGCTATAATAAAATAAAGCTAATAAAATATTTTATACAACCGTAAGAGCTCTTCAATCGGTGCAAGCTTCACTATTGAAAAGCTTTTCTTCTATTTTTTTACCGTTTAACAAAATTTTGGTGAATTTTGAGGACGTCTTGCACCCCGTCAAGTTAAAGTCCGCCGCAACAGAGTGTCCTTGAGTAAGTTTCCACGGTGTCTATAAACTGGCGAAGTTTTATATTCCTGAAATTGGAAAACCAAACGAAATTTAGATTTTTAGGGTTGAAGTGATATTTTTTTATATCTGTATGTAAACAAACCATTTTTTATTACAACGATACCTTATGAAAGCGAAATAGGCTCAGTGTAAATAAGTTTTGTAACTTTTTATTTTCAAATCCGAATTTGCAATAGGATTTTTATCCAGCATTCTATTTGCTGTTTTTACATGATAATGTGCAGTGATAGTAGAATCACTACAAAAGTTAATAGCTACAAAAGTTCTGTTTCTTGTTCTTCTTTTCTTTCTTTTCTTTTTTCTTCTTTTGCATCTATTACTTTCTTGCTGCTCAGGTGGTTGGGGCTCCTCACCAAATGCTTCTATGCTATACGATAGAGCACCCTAGGATCTCTTCAACTCTAAACTTAAGACAGCCGTAGGAAACTCATGGGGATCCGATGATGACGCCAGAACGCATGAGATCTTATTAAACTGTTTCTGGAACAATTTTAACAGCACGACTTAAATAGCTATTGCAACAGCTGCTCGTATAACCACAGAAACTATTGACGCTGTTTAACCTGTTCCAAGAGTTTTTTTAAGCTATTGCAGGAGTTGTTCAACTCGTGCCTGCACCTGTTTAAGCTGTTCCAGGGGTCCCAAAAAATATGATACCAAAAGAAGTTTCTTTATGGAAAATTGTGTAAATCGATTTTTTTCACTAGCTTTGTAAAACTATAGGTATTGAACTGTTTTGTGCAAGCTGATTGAATGTGTTTCTCTATTATCAGTGGTATTGGCCTGCTATGTATTAAGAAAACAGGATGCAATAATAATAGCTTTTGTTTTTGCCTTAAACTGCTTAAACCTGTATATTAAAAATAAAAAAAGACAGAATTAAACTAATTACGAACAGAACACACGCTTTTTCTTTTGTTCTTGGATTGGTAAGTTTTGGATATATAAAATTGTCAAAAACATAATAATACTATATATATGATATACTGTTATAAAAAGCTTTGAATACCGTCGACATAATTTTAAAGGGACTCGAAGAGGAAAGGGATTACAGGAAATTGCAAAAGTGCAAAAATTTTTTGTTTAAAAATTTAATTTAGTTGGTCAACAATTGGTGGTTTATTGATTTTATTCTTCTTTTACAGGTAAGCTGCACCTTCTGGTCAATGTTGAACAATAACAATAATTAAAGTAAGTAATTTTTAATTAGAATTTCTAGCTGAATAATTGAGAGAACTACTGCGGAATAATTTAAGTTACTATTCCTTTAGCAACCAAACAAAATTATTAGAGTGCTTCTACTGCGCGCATGTTATGGGGTACAAAACAACACAAAAACTGATTAGTTCTACCTAAAGAATGATTAAATTATTATCTAAAGTACATTATTTTCATACTGTTTTCAAATACTTTCCTGATTAGAGTAGGCTGTTTTTTAAGTAAATTCTTTAGTAAAATTGGCGATACTGTACTTCAAATTGTGACAGCTGTCAGTGACAAACCAAAATTATAAATGGTTGCATTTGATTGTATTATTTTATTACAACATGTTAGAATTATAACACAAAATATTTATTATCGAAAGTTACTTTAGAACTGGTCTAAAATTAGATAATGCAGAATGGGTTTATTCCATTAGTCAGTGCATGCAAGTTTGCCGGCAACAGTTTTCTAATCTGGCAATTACTTACGCACAGCTTTTACGTCATGTTCATATTTGTATTGACAGATTTCGTGCTATTGGGACAGTAATTCGTAAACCTGGCGGTTTACACACCTAAAAGAGGAAGCGCAAAGAGGATATTCGACGTTGAATGGATAACTCACCCAAAAAAATCAATTCCAAAACTTTCTCAAGAAGCTCAATTGCCAGTCGCTACATCGTTTTAAAAAAGGACTTAAAATTATTTTGTATTATTAATTATTTAATAACTTTTTGCACACATTTTGGTGACATACGAACTCAAAGTGATTAATGCGCGCATGCACTGCGACCAACGATTACAGAAAAGCATGGCTTACTCTAATTAGGAAAATATTCGAAAGCATATTACATAAAAACTATGGAAAACGACAAATAATACAGGAGTAGGAAACCCCGCCAAGGCGTTATACATTTTCCGACGAGTTATGCATGTATTTTCCCACGACAATAAATCTTAACAAATTTTTATCAATATATGTATTTGTTTTTGGTTAACAGTAGCGTTTTGGCAGTTATTAAAAAAAGTCAGCAAAAAAACAGCGGCTCTCATAATATTTGACGGGGTTGGGTATGAAAAGCAAGTAAATTTTAGTCTCATAACAAACATGTTTGTTATAATAAGCCACGAGTGTGGGGTATTGTTAACATTCGGAGCTACTTGACTGTATGTTAACTGTCATTTTCCTCCATGGTTGTGGGGAAATATTTTAGCAGTTTAATTTATTCATTTATCGAAATATACCTATAGTTAAATTTATAGTTACATATTTTATTCAACTAGGTGTAGAAACAAACACACGGCAGATTTGATGTTATATTTGTTTTGGATATTTCTGTAAACTGTAACCCAATTAGCGGCTATAGTTTCTATTCCGTTCAGGTCTAAAATTAAAAACTTTATCGATCAGGATGCTGTCGTTAGAAAATATCCTAAAATTACATCGATTTACAGCACTTCATGTAATTAAAGTTTGCCTTTTGTTTGTCATCATTATAGACATCTGTACTATATTGCTTTTAACTTTAATCTCTACTACAAAAATATAAATTGCATTAAAAAATTCGAATTTAATTTCGCCCTAGTTTCCTCTTCTTCTCAAAATTTCTCTTAACAAGTAGTCATTAGAATTTACTTTACTCGAACTTTCTGATAAATCGTTAAATAAATATTAGAGATTAACAACCAAACAACGGTACACTGAGAAAAATGAAAATGTCGGCACAATAAAAGCTATTATTTTGAACTTTTTGCATTCACTCAACCTGTTTTCGTTTAAATCATCACACTTAAATTTTATTGCAAAACAGTAACCTTATCGAAAGAAAACGCATATTTTAGTTGAATTATATATGTTAAATCAAACAATTATTTGCTTTAACCGTCAATGGAACTACACAAAATTAGTTAATTGAATGCATGTGCGGCCGATTTGAACAAACTTTCATTTTAATTCAACATTAAGATTATTGGATGAATCATAATTGTAGATTGATTCAACAACATTAGTGCAACTAATTCTGCGTAATTGATTTAAACATTCCGGTGGTTTGAGCATATTTAAATGCAAAAAATTGTTGAGTGAATCAATTATTGGTTGAACCAACACATCTTTTTTTCTCGGTGTATACATATAGCTAATTAATTTGATAAGAAAACCAAGACGTTGCTTGGTTGTTAATTTCTAATATTTTAATAAAAGGAAGAAATTCAGTGGAAAATTTGGCGTTCAATCAATCATTTTAAAAAATTTGCGTATGCAATTTTAAAAGACAATTGTGATGCTTAAATGAGCAGAAAAGGTGACTTAAATTGTATCATTAACTAAAGTCTAGACTCTACTAGCACGATATTTCTTGAAAAACTTTTAAGTTAAAGTTTTTTTTCTAAGGTTTTTAATATGATGAACTCCGAAATTACAATACTTCTATTTTGAAATTTCTTTTTCTATGTAAATGTAAACGATTTTATTCGAAAGAGTGCAAATGTCAAAAGTTCAATGAAAATGAAAATATCTCAAAAACGGTTGAGTTTGGGGATAGGAAACTCTCGTATAAATTCGTTGCAAACTTGGTAAATTCATTAGACCGGTAAAAATTGTAGCTTTCCATTTAAAATAAGAAAGTTGATACGAACACCGAAAATATTATAAATTTGAAGATATTTTCCTTAAATAGACCACAGTGGGCCATGACTACACTGCAAGTTTCAAAATCAAATTTCTACGACTAAGTTAAAAAAAAAATCTAATGACCCAGTTCAGTGAGACACCCTGTATACCTACTTTAACCATTAGTGCTTTTTGCCTAACGACTTATCAAAATTCCCATAGACATTCAATAAAAAAAGATACTAGCCTACAATCGTTAACTATATAGTCCGGCCATAAGAAATTCTCCCTATCTCGCTCGCACACATCAATTTTTGCCACCGATTCGCGATGACATCGATCTTCCGCTCGCAATCGAGAGCGTCTCCTTCACAACTCCTCCAACTCATCATCCTTCTTCTCTTCTTCATCGTTGCTGGCGCGTCGTCGTCTCGATCGTATATTTGGCCTCTCTCCACGTTAGTCACTCCCTCCGATAAACTTTGGATAGTTTAATGACGCCAAAGTTTCCCAAATCATCAATAATCTAAATCGCGGGCCGAGCGGGACGAAAGTTGTCAACTTGAAGCGTTGCCCTCCGTGTTACTAACCCTTGTTTCCATAAAACAACTCCAATTAATGGTCTACTCCGTCGATCGAGCACTTCCTCAATATACTTTGGTTCGCAATTAGAATTCGATAAGGAAATTTTGTTCCTCGTTTGTGTCTCTTCCTTTTGGGTAATGATGAAAATAAGTTTGTGTTATAAAACTATCAGAAATTTTAGGCCTTGACATTTGTCAGGCAGGATTCACACTCTTGCTAATGTATTAGTTTTTAACGACAAAATAAGTACTGGGCTAAACTTCAAACAAATCAAAATTATCATCTTTTTATATTGTCTTTAATGTCTACAGATGTCTTTAGATCCACACCAGTATGTTTTACTAATGTAAAGTGTGACTAACGAAGTTTAAATGTTGGACTGTTTTATTGCAATCTTTTAACATGTATTTGAGTAACCCATAACCAAAGAGTACGTATGTATAATAGAAATAATAATAAAGCAAGAATAATAACGTACTATAATATATAAATACACAGAGAAAAATAGTTTATATATAGCAAGAAGGTGCAATGTCGATTCTTAAGTTGATCTAAGTTCTACCAGTGAATGTCGATTGCGAATCAGTGAAGTAATCCTATGTATGTGTCCCAACTTTTCGTGTCGTTGTTTTGAGAGTAACAATTGATACCAAACGTAAATGTATTAAAAAGTTAGTGGCTTCATGAAGCCTGGCAGAGCATTAGAGATTTTACCATTGATAAATGATTTTACTAATGTACGAACACGATTTCGAACGGCATGCGTTCTGAGATCGAATGAATTAAACTAAAGTTCTAATTTTAAACTATGAATGTCCGTTATAAACCGATTTTTTTTTTGTAAAGAAATGTAGGAATTTTATGAATTATTGTAAAATGGAATAGATCTGAAGTATGCAATAGAAATCGATTTTCCTTTTTGACCACATTGATTACCATTACATACATCTATGTGCAATTGTTTTAAATTTACGAAGACTGAAAATACATCTAACAAGGAGTAAGCAAAATTTGTGAAGCAAAATTAAATAAGAGATAATATATATGTATATGATGTATTACGAAATCATCTTTAAATAAGTAAAAAGGCATACAACAAACTTAAGCTTATATTAGTTATATGTTTTGTATTTCCCATATTTTGTTATTACCAAGAAATATAAAATACTTATATATATATTTTAGCCCAAATCTGTAGCATGATATATCTTCAATACTATTATTGTCAGATATTTCGTAATATACGAATATATAGTTCGCAGCGCCTAAAATATTCTGAGTTGTCGTAAGGATTAGATCCGAATACACGTGTTATTTAATGAATATGATAACATCATTGTTTATGGCTTCGGTGAATATGTTTCTTGTTCTGTTTATATATACAATGGTATTGCCGCTCCTAAAGCTTTCTAGATCTTCAAAATACGGGTAGATCAATCCCCACCCTCTCCTATATCCTCTCACACACATCCCTCCACCTGTCCCTGTCCTATGTCCTCTCCTACCATCGATGAATACCGGCTTTGTTAAGGTTTTCTTTAACTTCTTGTAGCCACGTAGATCTAGGCCTGCCTCTTCCTCTTCTTCCTCCAGGTTGCCATTCCAAGATACTGGGGATTACTGCTCCATTCCCGGCCCTCCACATGTATTCTAACCATTTTATTATCTGCTTCTTAATTGTTTTAACCACGTCACCTTCCATTAGCTCATTTGTTAATTCATAACTTGTTCTTCTATATTCACCGTTGTCCATTTTTATCGGGCCTAATATTGTTCTTAGTATTTTTCTTTCTTGTATCCTAAGCTCCTCTTCTTGTTTCTTGGTCATCGTTATTATCTCTGCAGCGTATAGTACTATCGGTCGTATTAGTCTTATAAATTGTCATTTTTGTGCTCTTTCCCAATATTTTACTTTTTAAGAGTTTTCTATTTGCTTGATAGGCCTTGTTCATATTAGTTATTCTTTCTTTTATTTCTGCGTTCCTGCTCCCATCATTTGTTATTGTCACTCCTAAACACTTAAATCTGTTCACCTTTTCAAATGTGTAGTTTCCTATTTTAACTGAATTATGTTTACTTTCTCGTTTCGTGTCTAGTCTCATTAATTTTGTTTTCTCGTGGTTTATCTTCAGTCCCATTTTGTTCCATTCTCTCAATTTTCATTGGTCAACTGTCGATTTTTTGTTCCAATTACGATATCATCTGCATACGCTATTATTTTTCTCTCTCCAATATTGTACACCTAAAATCCTGCAAAAGGGTTTAAGCCCTATAAATGGTATTCCAGTCAAGTTCTTTTTTGCAAGTTTATCAGTTATTTCTTATATTATAATCTTTCACTTCTGTGTGACCCGGAACCCACAGGAGAGTTACGTTATTCCTTTTGCCTAGCTTGTTTAATTTCCCTAGGCATTCCCAGATTATCTTGGAACTGATTTTATGTAAGCTCAGCACTTTGGTCGCTGCTAAACTATCGGCCATAATGATAATCTACTATTTTCGGCAATTCCTGTCAATATCGAACTGATCTTTCAATAGCGTGTATTTCCGCCTGGAAAGTCGGGTATGTTCCCCAAACTGTTCGTGAGTACTTGGTTCTAAGGCCTATATATTCCTATTCAGTAAACCATTGGATGGCATTTCTACTCAATTTCAAGAAGGTGTTTTGATCCCACTTGCTTTTATTACTGAGCTTTGTGGTAACTTTTTTCTATATGTCTTCCCAAGGCATGTCCAAGGTTTCATCACTGTCAGGAGATTGAGGCCTATGCCTAATCGTTCCTTCCTTGGTCATTTTGAGTGTGATTCTTCTTGCCACGCCCTCTACCATAATGTGGACAGGAATAAGATCAAATACTATCCCAATAGCTGCTATTGGGTAGGTTCTCATGGCATGTTTGGACGTAAGTAGCGATAATTTTTGCTGATATGCGTATCAGTGACTATCAAACTGGGGAGTTTTAAAAAATAAATTTCATTTTAAGGGTCGGTGCACAGTGGACGCTTGTTGTGAATAAACATTATTTAAGCTTTAGCGCGCTTGAGATAATTCTACACAGCTATAGTGTTACGCAAGCGTAAGTATTCGCTGCGCGTGGTGTAAATTAAATACATTAACAGTGGTGCTTTAATCAAAGCTTATCTGCAACAAGCGCCTACTGTGCGCTAACCCTAACACAGGAACGAAAGAAATACTATTGTTGAACTTAATTGATTGATGATTTGTGAGTCTGTAAGCATATGTAATACATGTGTTACAACCTATGTTACGCGAGTAGTTGATTTCTGGTAACCTCCGAATCGAGTACTGGAGGAGTACCCGATTCCTGAAAAAGACTCTTTTCAATAGCCTTATAAATAAGTACGCGTTAAAAAGTATACCCAATATTTTCTTCGCTAAAGTACATCCCAAATTATCGGCTTTCGTATTTTTATTCGTACTACGAGCGTAACAAACACGTTCACGAATTTGTAAAACAATCCACCGTTTAGGAGTGAGGTCGTTTCCATCGGACGACCAATAGCAGGAGTCGGTCGCCTCGGTGCGAGCAGAATAAAGAATTAGGCTTTTCCGGTCGCGAAGTACGCGTTCCTTCGCCATAGCTATTCGTCGCAGTCGACAATTGATGAATTTTAAAGAGAGCACGCACAGACAGCGACCCTGCGCTCGTGGTGTTCTTCTGGCGCAGTACGCAACCTCTTCCCGTCCCCTTTTTCTTCTCCTTCTTCTTCTGCACCGCTGTTGCCTGCTTTGTTTTATTTTATACATGTGCGAAAAACGGACGCGCACCCCCCTAACCCGTACGGAACCTCTCCTTCCGTTTCGGGTTGAGAGGACATTGGTATTTCGGCTGTTTCCTTATGCGTTCTCTCGTTCTTTTTTCCTGTTCTTTTTCCTAGGAGAGGCACAAGGTGAAATGAGATTTTTCCTGCCGTTGTTGGCGAAGTTTTTATTAAAACTCGCATTCGGAAAGAAGACGGACCTCTATTTATATTTCATTCTCGGCAGGTAAACGAACAACGGTTTCTTTTGTTAAACATTGATATGTGAACAGGGTTAATTGCGTTCGCCGGCAGGAGAACAAAAATTGTTGAGCTTGTTAAATGTTATCTTCCTTCAATGCCTGGTTTGTTTTCACTGAAAAAAGAGATTTGATAATAAATACGTGGAATCTTCCAATTCGTACACAAATTAAAACCGTCTTTCATAAATTCTAAATAAAAGCACTGTGCTGGTGATTTATATACAGCGACGAGCACCTAAATTGACGCCGTTATAGAATTTCAGAGCCCTTGTCAAGATTCCTGGTATTTTATAACTATAAAATTCTAAGGCCTGAAATATATGACACATATGTTATAGTCATAATTTATTTTATTTGCAATAAAAAATTTGATTGTGGCTGTCAGAGAAGGAATTTTAAGAATTGAGGAGACAGATACCTGCACAGAAAAAGGATTCTTTAAATTTTTATTGCCACTATTTAAAAGACCCATTTTCTTCAGTTAATACATATTTATTTCAATTAAAAATGGACGAAAGGAATGCGTCTTGACTAAAGAAATATCTGTTAACTGAAAGAAATGATTCTTTTAAATAGTGGAAAAGAAATATTGCTTTGATTTAAAGAATCCTTTTCTGTGTGTATAAAATTACCTTTGCAAACAAATGGAGCAATAAGAAAGGGATATAAAACCTATTTCAACTACATCTTCTACTTTCATTCGTCATCTTCCTTTTCTTCAAATTATCAATATTTATTTCATAAAATATGAATTTGATTGCTTTTAACAATTTTCTGTAAAATTTGTTGTTGGTAATTACTTACTGTGGATAATAGAGTGCTGCTAATTATTCTAGATCAAGAAGCATTATTTTCTGCGTCGCCAATAAAACAACTGTACAACTTTAACTCAATGGTAGATGTGTAGTACAAATGATAAAAACCTGCAACAAGTACCTACATCTGTGAAATACTCATGCACTGGTTTCTAGGTCACAGTGTACCAATGTACAGATTAACTTAACAACGAAAGCTATAAAACAGGATCGAAACTGTAGATTTTGCTACTTCAACAAAAAAAGTAAGTAATTAAATCTTTAAAACATCCGCTTATTTAAAGAAACCTTTCGATATAAAATGGAATTCTGGTGTCACAAATAAACTAGTTTATAAGACTTAAAAAGAAAGTTATATCTCCACTTTAGTTTCTACTAATGTTTCACAAAGTATAGATATGTTACATACCAGTCAATCCAACAGATTTTACTGTTCTATAATATTTCTTTGTGTATATAATTGAAATACAAATACGTTACACTACTCATGCTGTTACGATCTTTTTCGTGAAGTTTTCTGGCACTCTGCAAACGATTTTGTATCTCACTATGCATCAACTTATTTCCTAGTTTCCTTTCGCGTTTAGTACTCACCTTAACAAAAATACTCCAAACTGTGGTACTGGTAATGCTGTAAACTTCTCCTAGACCCCTCACCACAAACTGCACTGAACTGGACGTACGTTTCGATGGCAAAGCTATCATCATCAGCAGATACACTAAACTGTAGTTTACAGTACTTACCTTGTTGGTATTTTTAGTCTTGTACGGTTGTTGGGGCATTTTGACCAATCTAATTACCTGGATATCTTGTCGTACTATTCGATTCCGTTAGTTTACTCTTGTTTTTGTTGTGTTATTTGCTATAGGTATTGAGTCACATTATTTCCCTGTTTTATTTGAGGATCTCCTAGTTGTTTTAGTCTTAATCGTGCCTCTACTTTTGTTCTTTCCGTTTTCTTTTCTGCTTCGTCTAACCTACGGAGGTGTAATGTATCATAATGGAGTCTCCTTTGCTTTCACCGTCAATTTAGTGTTCTATATACTATTTTCAGCTGTTTTGTTTTGAATCTAGTGTTTACGTCCATCTAACAGTTGTTATTGTCAAAATTTCAACCAAGTGACAGTACGGCCAACTTCTACGCGCGATATGTTTTTGTCAGGGCAGCCAGTTCACGTGGATTTCCTTATTTCTTTATTCCTTTCTTTTTATCCCTATTCCAACGTTTAATTTGTAGCGTTTAATTTCTTCTCACCCTTTGTTTCTTTATTTCATTTTATTTTCTTTGTTCTAAGTCGATCAACCCAGTTTTTGATCGTATTTCGATTTCTGACTTTTGGCCGGGCTGTTTTTGACTCGCGGGTTGAAAAAGGAAAAGAGACAGTGAAATACATTTTGAGGTAAACGGTTCGGTTTTCAATTAAGTTTTTGCTTTTGGAGTTTACTTGGCCTTTTTATTGGGATTTGTGAACCGTAACCAAGTTCGAAGTATTATTTGGGTTTTGGATTATCGAATACTTCAATCTTTCAAACTTTTGCGGATTAACTTATCTAGTGTGTATTTTTACTTTTTATCCGATGCGATCACGTGTCGGCCATTTGTAAATTTACCCTTTTAAGATCTAAGGTAATGTGATTTTAATTTTTTTATTCGGTTTCTCATTTTGGGTAGTATTTTAATTATTTAAGGGTCCTAGTAATACCATGGCCCTTTACCACCTGGCCTTAAATCGATAACTAGTTGTGATCACGCATTCCAAAGTATTTAATCTTAAACTTTTTTTGGAGGTCAGTTGAACCTGTTGGGTGATTTTTGCAGTTTTTCACTATGACTTTCAATACACGATATATGAAAATCTATCAGTCACGTACTAACTATTCTTTTGAAAAAGAAACGAACTTGCTGTTGTATACGTATATTCGACTATAATAACTGCGCATGTTCCTCAAATATTTGCTAATAAGTAACATCAATGTAACTATATGCGCGAATATTGTTTGAATAATCCATCGAGGGTACGACGATAGAGATGACGCAATAGTAAACACTATAAATTTCGTATGTAACATCGCGCGCGAGTAGCAGACGGGACTCGATTCGAAAACGGTAGTCCCAACTTACGTAAAGCTGTATTCATCTATAGAACGTCGTACGTATTCTAAATATTAAACAATAGCGAACCTCTTCTCGCTGTATGAGACAGGAGAGGTTTGTTCGACTGACTGAAGTTTAGCCTGTGTCAGACGAGACGGCCGCGCGATTATGTAATTTAATATAATGGGGTAAACAGTAGGAACGTTGTTGCTTAAAATAGTACGCGCGTTTGAAAAGCAAATGGTGGTTAAACTTCACGCGAAGGTGATGGATAGTTACGGTTGTGAAGAGTGGTTGTACGATTTGAACCGCAAACATTTGTATTCATTCAATTATTTGTTTATTTATCTCCGCAAATAAAAATTCGCTTTGGCCAGGTCGGGAGATCTAAGCGGCCATTGTGTCGGTACTTTTCTTCTAATCCATTTGTTTGGAAACCTTCAATTTATTAAGTGTTCCCTCAGACTCAGCATGTAATGAATGAGCTGGTAAGCAATTTTATTGTACTGCAACTATATTATTTCTCTCTCAATAGGCTCCACTTCCAAAAATAGAGGATCTACCACCCGATTAGCAATAATATCATGTGTGGCCGTCTGAGATGGCGATCAACTTTTCTGAGAAGTCGTGTATTGTCATCACAATATGACAACCCATAATTTCTCAGAAAATAATAAAAATTATGTCGCTTGAGACATCCATTTTCATGAAAAGTCGCTTAGTCTGCAAAGCACTTGGTGAAGCTGAGTGTGATATTTATGAAGGTGATTTTTCAGAATCCACTGAACAAATGGTACTTCACTAATTTCTTTCCGATTAAAAGTAACATATTTCTATTACCGCCAATAATACCAATGTGCTTAGGATTGTAGAATCTGTATGTATACTGATATCATTTTCGAGGCATCAAAAACGCATGCCTCGTTTTGTTGACAAAAATTTGCGAGTGTCATTTCACCCACATGAACTCAAATTATTTACGACACTAAGACGAAAAGAAGTATAAAAGTGCGATTTCACCAATGAGAGGAAAAGACTTATTGAAAAAAGTCGTAATATAAGTGCTTCCTAATTGTTTTTTTTACTTTTTACTACTTTTTACTAGAAGATTATGCTCAAGACTAGTTTCGACTATAAGTCTTCATCAGACTTAGATACCTATATTGCTGTAGAAAAGACTTAAATTCTACAAGCTCATCATTCCGAGGATGTAGCAAAGACTTGCGTTATTACTTTAAAAACAAACTGGTATACCTTTAACCCACTTATGATCTTACAAAAATTGAATCAATTAATTAACACCAATTTTTGTACTCAAAATATTGGGAAACTAACCAAATTTCCACATTATGAGTTTTTGATAGAAACAAATATTTTGTATTATTTTCAAAATATGAAAACAGGAAGCGTTTTCTTTTATTTGTAAAGGAAGATAATATATTAATATATATTTATAAGATATGATAAAGCGAGTTAAACTACTAAAGTGAACACAAGTACACTTTAGGTTTTGTTCAACCCTTAGCGACTGATAGGTTTATTGTATTATTCCGTGTCAAATTTGTTTTATGTAAACGAGTTAATCTCTTAAACTAGTCACAAAAGCGGGTGAAATAAACTTCTTTCCGGCAGATTTGTTAGTGGGTTCATTGCCTTGGCAGTGTTAATCATTTTTAATTCAATTCAATTCTTTATTCGTCCCAAGATCAAAATGACATAAGGCACCTTAAAATACAAAATATGAATTAGCAAAAACATATATGTTTACCTACATATAAAAAGAGCAAAAAAGAAAAATAACAATGTGGCAGAAATTTTTTAACACTGGAAATAGCAGAATGTTGGAGATGAGAAAGCATCAACTTTTGAACGTATTCGTCAAGTGAGTACAGTTCTCAACAAGAAGCGTCCTAATAGCACATCTAAAGCGTGTCTCATGTGAAATTGATCTGTATTCCGTTGGTTTAATGCAGCACATTTGAAAATAGCATGAAAGATTATTTCTTCCCCCACAGCACATATCTACAGGTTCATCTTTAGACGCTACTGTTCTATGTAGATTAGATGTTTCCTTAGGTGGCCATGTTTGGTTTCTGTTCAGTTAAGAGCTAATATGTCCACAGTCAATTGATCCAGAAAAGCTCATGTTTTCTTATGTTGCACTCAGTAACTACATCACGTATTTGATTATTGCCGGAGCAGGTTCAGGTCCAGTGAAAGCTGCTTCAGAGTTCTTTTTTGGTAGCTGGTTTACAACTTCATTGCCTGTTATGCCCTTATGCTTTGGTACACAAGCCAAAGGAGAGTTCCTAAATTAATTTTGCAGGTTATCTGACAGGGTATTTATATTTAAGGAAGGGGTACATGACTATCGGAAAATGTCCAAATCAGCCGACTTTAAGGTTGCTTGTCCAGCAGGTTTATATGCAGTTTGATATACGGTGGAATGTTGCTACATGATTTGAGTTTTTTTTTTTTGTATGAGCTAGCACCAGAAGCTGCGCTTCTTCTCGAACCATCTGCGTACCAGTTTTGGATGTGAACTCCAGATTTCTGTTTAGTTTTCGAATAATCGCAATCCAAGACAATCTTGAAGGGGTTTGGTCATAAGAGGGTTAGGCATTATTGAATCACTGACCATTCTAAATGCAAAGTTTGTGATTACAGTTGTTATTTTGGCATGATTAGGAATATTTTCAGTTCTCAGGTTTTCACTACATTTTAGTCTGTATGCCCTCATTCTTGGTTTTCCCTTGATATAAATATTTGGTGAGAGTTGATTTAGCATGGCGGCTGATGGTGAACTTTTGCTGCTCCTATGATACACTGGCAAGCAAGCCAGCTTTGAATTTTTGTGAGTTATCGCTTATCTTTGTGCAAATTTAGCCCAAAAGTTTCAAGCGTTTACCTCACTGTTGGGCATGGGCAACCATGCCTGGCTTTGCTCCACATGTTGCATCAAATTGTTCTACGAGTTACAGGGTGCAGCTATGCAATTTTAACAAATTTTACAGTAATCAACAGTAATCTTTAATCCAACATCAGTTCATGGAGCAAGTTTCCGTTATAAGCTCGTCATGATAATATCAGAACTTTGCATAAGATTTTAGTAATAATTAGACAAACAATTCAATGCAGTCAAAGATGTGCGAGAAGCAAATACGCTAAGATTGGGTGGTATGCATAAAAGGAAAGGAATTGCCCATCCTTCGAAGAAAGAATATACTACGTGTTCCTTACTCGGGATAATATAAGATACCTTTATCCTGAGTGAAGACTGCATAATATCAAACAATTTTAACGAACTTACTGAAAGCCCCTATCGATATTGAACATTTTTTTGCAAAATTGTTTAAAAACGTATGAGTAACGACATAATTCGTGCTATGCCGGTTTTCTTCTTTTTTGTATCTATAAACGGTATATATGTAAACTTGTTTAAACCATAGTGAGAAGAAAGATTTGAAAGGAAACCTTTCAGAAAAAAAAAGATCGTTATATACATTTTAAGTGACTATAGCAACCGTTTCCAATATGTTTCGTTAGCTAAAAATTAAGCCATTTATTTGCAAAAGCTTTTTTCATCCACAGACAAATTTAAATAGTGTTTTTACTAATATCCTTACTATTAGCTGAAGATACGTCTGTCCGGGGAAAAAGCTATTGATTTTTATCAAAAATAAAGCGGTAGGAATAATCTTTTTACATCACGCACCTACTCCTTATTTCCATCACCGTTTCAAAGTTATTTTTGATCCCTCTTCCTCTTCTTCTTCCATCAACGTATGTACGTCTTCACCCACATACATTTTCACAACCGCAAACCCAATTTTCCCCGCCGAAATTGGGCCGAATCGAAAGTTCATCAGCATGTCTCGCTCATAAATCATTTTTTCGTCAAAATCATTCCGCCTTTGCTAGCGTCTTTTATCGAACGCCGCGGCGTAACCCGGAACGATTAACCAAACCTTCGACGAAGGAAGAAACCTGCGTACCGTATCCGACGTGAAAGGTGCTGGATAATTTCCTTCCACTTCGTTTCATCATAATTGTCGATACCGACGACGCGATGTTGGTAATTTATGTCTTGCTTTTCTGCACGTGTCGCGGCTTTAAGGGAAGACGTTGGTAGGGCACCATGGGGTGGTGAAACGAAACGTTTGCGTACGTATCGCTAGGGAAATCGCGAAAGGCGTGAGGCAGTGGGAAAGGTAGTAGGAGAATTGATTGGATTTTTAGACTGGGATGCGTTGGGGCGCGGAAAAATTTCCCTGTGCATGCATAGGTAGTTAAGATGTACATAATGTGATTGGATTTTTTTCTTTGGGTTAGCGGGAGCGAGGGATAAGGGAATGAGGATACCGACAGAAGGGATTGTGAGCTGAAGGTAATCTTTCGCATCGGGTTGTCTATAAATGGCGTTACAGTAGGATTGTGTTGGGGAAAATAACAGTAAAGATTAATGGAGGAGAACTTTTGGTACACTTTAAGCATTTATACGCTAGAGGAAAGGAGGTGGATTAAGCCACATTCCCTTAATATTCGTCTGATACAGGACAACCTACAGAAGTTTCGTCTCCTTAGACTGTGGATTGTTTCTTTTAAATCATTTACGTTACGTTACAGTAGTAGATACAGCCTCTTCAACATAACCAACTTTGTCATTATTAATTCCGTTGCATTTTGAAATATTATCAGATGCACATGTTTACACAATTAGCTATATGGTCGATATTAACCTGATAGGTTATAATTATAAGTTAAGATGCATTTTAAACTGTTGATCGCAAAGCGAGGGGCGATTCGTTACAATTAGTTCTAATATGGATGTAGTAGCGTCACATAGAAAAATGTTAGAACATTACCTAAAATTTGAGGTGAACAAGGCTTTACCTTAAAAATTATGTAAAAAAAATCTTTGATACAAATTTACCGTTATACAATTATAATTATCAAAAAATACTTTCAACGTATAGCAGTAACTAGTTAATCTGCAAACAAGATATATAATAAACACCTTAAGGGTGAGTGTGCTCCCTTGATGTTCTATTGGCCATGATTATGAATTTTGTTTTATTTAAATTGAACTCTTGGTTGTGGTTTTGTAATAATTTTTCTTGTTTGTCCAAGTCTCCCACTAAGGTTACTCTCGCCGACACATATAACGAATAAAGTGTCATGCGTTACATCCAGTCTAGTCCAATTGATGGCATCCAGCAAGTCTTTGCATATACAGTGAGAACAGCAATGGCTCCAGAACGGATCCTTGTGGCATTCCAAAGGTCTTATTCTTATTCTCTTTTCTTTATCTACATCTCATTTCTTTATTACCCGCATTATGCGTTGCGACTTAGTGTCTTATATCGCAAATGAAAGATTTAATTCACTCCAGATCTGTCCTCAGAAATCCATGTGCCTGCAATTTATCAAAAAGTGAGAATAATACCTGTGATCCAGCATTGCAGATCGCAGCGGACATAACCGTTTATGTATATAACTATAGCATTTTTTTCTTTTGACAAATTTATTGATCCCGGTTAATCAAAAACGTTTGAGATCTTCCACCAATAGCTATCGATCTGTAGTTGTTGAAGTAATGAAGTAATTTTTCTCACTTTTTGTACATTGGCCTAACTATGGCATATCTATAGCACAGCAAGGGAAACAAAAGGTTGGTTATTCAAAATATAATATTTATCGGAACTTAAGAATATAGATTCTGGTCAGTTACGGTATCCAATTTTTACGGGCTTTAATGATGATTAGAAGGGAGATTTTGCTCTGCGAGGGTGTCTGACAAGCAGATAGATTGCTTAGTTTATCTACGCCGATAAAGGAAAAAAACTAGAATTGCAGTAGTGGATATTACAAGTGAGCAATCGGTAACTGTTTTTGAAAACATGAAGGTTAATGCTTGCATAAAATGCATAAAAGATGCTGGTTCTCATTTTGTTATAGAAAGAAACAATTTTTATTAAAACTGCTTTCTTTATCCTTGAATGGTAATGAAAATTTTAGTCGAATATATGTTTGATTATCCATAATTAGGTGAGTATGTAATAAATAAAATAAATAGAATTAATTCTTCCTAATTTCGATATGCATAATCTTTCAAAAGTAAGAACTCCGACGCCTAATAACAACAATTATTTAATACGACTGTAGAAGATAATCCATTTAGATTAAATCTGGAGTTTGAATTTTGATAGTTATAATAATTAATGCCAATGAAGGTGTGATTTCGGGGATGTTGGGAAAGCTACGAGGAAATTAATGCATACGCGATATATCCAAAACCTAATGTTACAATCCTGAAACTTTCACAGAATCATTTTCATCAATATTGTCCATTCAGAATGCCTACCAGAATTTAATAAGGCAAAGAAGTACTACACTTTAGGTACCTGTTATTGCGTAATAATTTCATTTAACATTAAAGGTATTCCGTTAGTTTTCGTTAATATAAGCAAGAAGAAAATTAATTACTAAATCTTTTATGCTATTTTAGATCTGAAAACTTATCTACTTTCTTCTTACTTAATGCGTTTCACTCAAATTACTATTCCTGGTAATGACAGTTCTTTTCTTTTCCTGAACTTTTTTATTCATGGCAAGCCGTAGCAAAAAATCTTAACGTAATTTAAAACTGTCGTCAACCGTTTTCCTCGCCGGTAATGAACTAACTCCATTCGGAATAACTTCATTTAAATTAAATAATCATCGAAATAAATTAATCTCGAAATTTTAATTAAATGTAAGGGAAAACCCGAGAGTTTCCCTACTGCTGATCGGGTGTACATTCAGGCGACGACTGTCCGGGTGGAGCAAAAGACGAGAACGAGTTATTCGCAACGGAGACTCTGTCGTACTGTGTAAAAATAAGGACAAGTAAAAATAAATTTGTCAAAATGAACTTCTTTCCTTGCGGTAATTGCACGAAAGCTAACCGGGAATTGAAACAATACCGTGAAAGGATTTTCATTCGAAGAATGGTGATATTAAAACATCGGGAAGAATAACCGGCGGAACTGAAGCTGGGCTTGAGTAAAGTGGGACATGCATAAATTGAATGCTGAAATTTTATGTAATCCTTATAGTAGCACGTGTATGAACTATGTACGCTGGTACCCATATCAGTTAGGGTCGCCAAAAAATTGCAGAGACTGTTCATCGTTGCCAAGAACGATATTTTTTGAACGGCGAAAAAAACGTGTTTGATTGTACAATTGTATTTATATCATCATATTGATAATGTACAACGAGCAAAATCTAGCTGAAATAAACTGAAAAATCTCGCACGAACTGCATTTTTACTCCCACACTCATATAACATCAATAAATTATAGAACCCAGCAAACGGGCCGCCTGGTCTAGTGGATAGCGCGCTTGATTCTAAAGGCAAAGTCTGGAGTTCGAAGTTGCTATCATGTTCATTTTTTTGTTAATAATATATACATAATTATCACATTTAATTTTAGCATTTAAATTTAAATTGTTGCTACAGGTGAATCGTACACGAATTGAAATATATGTCAATAATAAGACATGCAAGACACGAAACATTCATTATAAAAAATACAATAATATATAAAATATGTAAAATCTTCATATTATAAAAATTACGTTTATGTAATATCAAGTATTTTCGATTTTTATCTATTTTCTTCATTAATTCATTTGTTACCTTAATTTTTTATAACAAATGTTTCATATCTTGAATATCTTATTATTGAATTTTAATTCGTGTGCTATCACGTGTCGCAACAAGTTAAGTTTAAATGGAAAAAATTAAATTTAATAATTATTTATGTATTATTAGCAAAAAAAGAATGAACACGACAGCAACCTCGAACTCCAGACTTTGCCTCTAGAAATCCAATACGCTATGCGCCCGTTGTTTGGTAACTACTGATTTATACTATAATTTACTGATATATGAGTGCAAGGGAGTAAAAATGAAGTTCGTGCGAGATTCTTTCTGTTTATTACAGTTAAATGTTGCTGGTTTTACATTTTTTTTAATCAATATAATGATGTAAATACGAACAAACGCGTTTTTTTCGCCATTCAAAAAAAATATCGTTTTTATTTATTTATTTTTTGACTAATCAGAGGTCTATGCACAAAAACCCGCACACACGTAGCTGTTTTTTGGCTCCTAGAATCACCTCATTTTTTCTTTAGCTCGATTTACTTTGTTCAGAGTGTAACAAACTTTCACATGCAATAGATAGATGAAATAAACACAAACATCAAATTAGCATCGAATGTTTATACTTATTCGATGGCTATATGCAATCGACATTTTGTGGGCCCCTCTCTAATACAATTTCTGGCTACGCCCATGATCGTTGCCATAAATTCGACGCTGACACAAAGCAAAAAAAAAAGGATTTCTTTTATTAAGTACTTAAATTTTGTTCTTATAAGATATGACTTAACGCATGATATATGCATTAGAATTTTGGCCAAGAAAAATATTTAAATAATCTTATTTAAAAAAAAATACGCCAATGTAACAATCAGTCGAGGTGGATTGATACCACTGCATTTTAGCAACTCAACTCAGCCATGAGTCTACATCAAAGTGAATTCTTTGATAATTTGATTTTGATAATAAAACATTTACCGTTATAGATACAAACCTATATTATGAGCTTGTCAACTGCAAGTACAGCATTACCTCCTGTTAGGTGATGCACCAATAAGTTCATTTTACCGCCCTATTGCGGTAAAGCGTACATCATTTTATCTTATCTCACAGTTTTTTGTTGTTGTGGGAGTTGTCTGCCCCTGAAATCTCCGGAAACACTGCAGCATTTTGTATTTGGTCTCCATTTCTTTTACCCATTAAATTATATCAGCCATTCCAGTATCTTATCCTCCACTAATCTGTACAGGTCTTGGTGGATCGAAGTAATCTCCTGGGTTCATTTTTGGCTTGTCAAAAATTTCCTGTCTTTTTGCGCCCTGAGCATCGCATTCACACAGAATGTGGTTGGCGTTCCTTATCATCCCATTACACAGCCTGCAGTTGGTATCTTTACTAATGTTGCTCCCAATTTTTTCTAGGTGTCCTTTCAATGTGTCAAATTAATTTCCAAATTTAGAGTGACTAACAAACATTTAATGTACATACAATGCTGGTAAAACAATATCTTTTTTAAAAAACTGTAGGACCCCTAGTCGTTACTTTTTCGGTTAAACTTTGAAGTTCACACATTGTT
Source organism: Protaetia brevitarsis (assembly GCA_004143645.1). NCBI lineage: Eukaryota > Metazoa > Arthropoda > Insecta > Coleoptera > Scarabaeidae > Protaetia > Protaetia brevitarsis. The sequence goes on along the minus strand of RXPK01002612.1, from coordinate 13,009 downwards.
GGCTTGGAAAAAGATTGTCAAAAAGTTGTTATAACTTGAACTCGCATATTAACCTTTAAGTGAAACTATTGTACACACATTTTGAAGATATTTTAGCATTATAATCCAAATCTGTAGTTTTGAGTTGTGACTGTCTTCTTCCAAGCTGACGACATGCATCTATTTTAAATTGTTTTAAAGCATTAATAAACAAAAATGTGGGACTAGAAATTGGAATTAAATCTCGAGTGGAACGATTGACATGGTCTTTAAATGCTACCGCTGCAGTGTGTCCAAAATTCAAGGGGATAATTAGCATTATTGCCAACATAATTATTTACACGATAATTCGCGTATTTCGAAAATCTTCCACAGAATAAATTGGTTGGCAAAACCGTGGGCGAAACAACAGTCAACATCGACGGGATTCAAAATAGGCAATCCGAACGTATGTTTGAGACATCTATCTCCTTTTCTTATTAAGTTCTTGTCCCAATTTCCGTATACTCATTTGTAGTAATAATAATGAACATCGTGATTGAAGCTCTGTTTAAATACGTATTTAATGAGTAAAAACGCAATCTTTTTTATTTGTATTACCATAAATTTCTCAGCGACGTTTCGATCAGATCTTTAGTCTTCTGACGATTTTATATTTTAAATTCAACAACTGGAAGGAGACCAATGATTTATGCATTATAAATAAAAACACTATTGCTTAAAAGAGCAGCCTATTGAATTGACTGCCTTCGTCGAAGACCAGTTTAAAGAATGGTAGTGCTGAATGACGTCAGGTAGTTTACATTCGAATTCATGATCATTCGAATTTTCCAGATATTTGATGTGCATTCTACACTTTGTTGTTTAGTGCTTAATAATGTTAAATTATTGCCCTTTTAGAGAGAAAGTTCTAATTGTTTTTCTTTACGTTAATATAACTCTTATTTAGTTGCTGCTAGAATTGTAGCATTTCTACAGAACTACGCGAGTAATCACTGACATGTTATGCCGGCATTTCGTTACACTATTTGACTCGACTCATCTTCGCTCGTCGTCGTACGGATTGCACTTTCTTCCTCCTATTAACGTCGACTCGACGAAACAGCGGCGTACGTATGCAAAACGAAAAAAAAAGGTTGCAGAAAAAGAGGCACGGGACTGGCAAACGGCTGGCATCGTCCTCGCGTCGTCCGTCGGTCTTTCGCTATAAATACTTCGAGTAGTATTCTCGGGGCGCAAGACAGAAAAAATAAAACAGGAAAAAAGCAAACGAACAAGAAGTATAAGAAGCGAGCGCCACGCCGCGCCGTTTTGATTTTGTTTGTTTTGCGTCGTCGTCGGAGCGCATGCAGGAGAAAGAGAGAACGAGTCGTTAGGATCTTTAAATATTTAAGTGTTCTTCTGAGTTACGTTTTCAGTCTAGTCAGGCGGAATGTCAAAATAGCGGCAGTTGGTAGGGGCTCGAGTTATTCGCAATATGTGTTAGTGCTTCGGAGTAGTACATAATTAATCAGAAATATTTTATTTGTACCAACAAAACGAGCAAAGATACATAAAGTTTCTTTTAAGATTGGAAATCGTGAATCTTTAAGGAAACTTAATACCAAGTTCCTTCATGAATGGGAAACATTTTTTGATTCTGATCTGTTTATGCATGATTTACGAAGCTATTAAATCACGAAAATCTATTGGCCATACTGAAAGAAAAAAAAATGCTGTCAACTTACAGCCGCTTTGCATGTTCAGAAGCGTGCCGTAGATGATTGGTGTATGTACTCAAAGGAATACATATCCAGTAATGGAAGATAGAATATCTTATATATTAATTCCGATTGGAATAGACAGTCATGATAGTGTAAATGTTACAAGAAATGGTAAGCTACATGTAACTGTACATGGTTGAATCACTTTTGTTTGATTGTATACGTGGTCTCTTATATTGTAATTGAATTTTTCCACAAGAATATTAACTGTACATTCCATAAACATGCATATATTTATCAAAGCTATAATATACACGGTCATCTACTGTCCATCTGTGTGAACACGACGTATTTCCAGATGGGAGACATACTGAGCAATATCTACATGGAAAAATTTGAGAGTAGAGTCATAAATACATACAACAAAAAGCCAAAAATATGATTAAGATGATGTGTAGATTATACATTCGTAACATGGCCCCATGGTGAAGAAGCCGTGAACGAATTCCTACAACATCTAAACAATATTTTATTATTATTATATAACAGTATAGAGAGCTTCATAAAATTCACCATAGAAATGGAAGCAAAAAGCAGAATACCGTTCCTGGATGTTCTGGTACATAAGGATATCGACGGCACACTCAAGAGCACAGTGTATAATAAGCCTACACACACAGAGAACAATACTTACACTTACACTTCGACTCCAACCACCCGAGCAATGTGAAAGTTGGAGTAGCCAGGTGTCTATATGATAGAGCCAGAAATATTTGCCTAGAGGAAGAAGACAGAAAACAGGAGTTCAAAAGTATAACCCACACATTACAACAGAATGGATATACACATAGGGCGTTGCCATTAGCAAGGAAGAATCGAGTAACACAGCAGAGTCAAGACCTGGAACAACAAGACCAGGTGTGCACAACTGTAATTTCGTATGTAAAAAGTCCATTGGAGAAAATCAGGAGAATAGGCAATAACTACAAGTTATTGGAAGTTTTAGATTGGTGATATTATGGATAATTAGTAACAAAACCAGAAAATCGTTCTTTCCAATCCTTTAATTAATAAATATAATTATTGACCGGTTTCGGCTTATGCCATCCTCTGGACACACTGTTTTGAAATAGCAAAATTATAGTATAGTATATAAGGTTCAACATGCTGGAGAAGAAGGTTACAGGACTGAATCGGACGAAGCAAACAATCCTGGCAAGAGAGGGCAACTTCACAAAAAGGAAACTGAAACAAGCAGCAAACTCGGCCATAACAGCAAATGCTATAAGCACACCAAGCCTGGAAATCAAAGATATCTGGTTACCAATGATTAGGGATAGCTTAAACAGAAGACCACGATCCCAGAGACAGAATAATAACTACGCATGCAGACAAGCGCATACCAGTGCGCATATACCTATAGCTTAAATATAGGTTTTAAGATAGCAATATCTATCCCCCGATTGGTTGAATGATTAAGTGTTAGAATAGTAAATATTCGGAATTTCGAGATCGTGTTCGAATCTCACACAATGCAGGGCAAAATATATTCGTCAAATTAATTGTCAAATCGGACATTTTGTTGTGTAGTGTGCCACTTTATATTCCTAGGTCAAATATCTCGGAAACGGGTAAAGATATTTGAATTTTGTAAAAAGTAGTTACTAAAGAATGTGATGATATGTAGCTCTAGTTTGTTATCACAATTGTGTTTCAGTATGTGAAAATAATGATGGAATTAGGATTAGAAATTGTAAGAAGAAAAACCAGTGAAAGTATTCATAGTTCTTGTCGTTATAGCTACTATACAATTTAAATCTTTTAATTCCTTACTATAAATTTTGAGAACGTTAGAGCTTCAAACACAGAACTACTTCCTGAGATGTCAGATAACGAATGACATCTCAGAGGGAACTAGCGCTTGCAGTATATCAACGTCCTAAGTTAACTGGCAGATAGCAAGGAAAGTATTAACATTCAATGCTGTTAATTAGGCGATTAAATTGCGCAAACTAGACAAAACGCCAAGTGAATACGGTAAATTTTCGGCCCTCTTACAAAAGGAAAACACAGTACTAGTTCCTCACTTAGTCAGACTCTTCGGAGCTAGTTTCGTTTGCAATTATATACCAACAAGATGGATGGAAGAGACAGTGATGTGTATTCCCAAAATGGGAAAATCGGAATCCTCTGCCAGTTCCTTTCGTACAACTAGCCTGATGTCCTTTCTTTTGAGAACATTAAAAAAGGTGTTAGAGGGTCATATCATTCTCTCCCATCCAAGGAGATAGCAGTGGCAGCATTTGTGGCGACATGGAGGGAGCATTTAAAATAATGCCGATAGGCATAGTAGATGATTCGATCATCCCTAAATCACTCTACGAACAGACATGTGAGAACGGCTCTTAGTGGGGATGTGGTCAAGTTGTGGTCAGGCAGAGGATGTTCCCAGAAGGGATTTTGTCCCCACTACTATGGTCACTAGGTTTGATCGGTGACCTGATGTTCATCATTGAAGCGCTTGGAGCCAGAGCTTATACGGACGATATCGTAATACTGTTAAGAGGATCGGGAGAAAAGGAAATTTTTGTCAGTCCTCCAACAGGTGATTAACGTCATATGTACTTGGTCCAGCATAAGAAACCTGAGCATTAACTCGAACAAAACGACGGTAATTCACTAGGAAGAAGAGAGTGTAACACTTGATACCACCCACTATTGAAGGTGAAAACTTGCATTTGCAGATAGGCGTCTTATTTGATAAGACACGATCCTGGAATCCGCATTTGGAAAAGACTACTCATAAGACGAGGTTACATCAACGAAAAATTACAGAAACTATACCGTCGGTATTAAGAGTAGCCAATGTGGACAATGTAAATCACAACAAAAAAGAAACTGTAGATCAATTTTATGGTGAAGGTTTTGCCAAGTTATTGATTTAATAAATATGATGCAAGTAACTGGAACTAGCTCTAGACTATAGCTATATAGTTTATGAAATAACGTGGCGCATTATATGGTGATAAGAAGAGATGCCGTTCTTTCATCAAAACCTTTTTTTTATTAGAAAATCATTAAATAACCTAGTTAAGATATGAAATTATGTAAAGGAAGAAAAGGAAGGCATTTTGTAAATGAAGAAATAGTTTTCATATAGGTACTTAAGATGAATACCTCTAAACTTATTTGCTCTTAATTAAATTAAAAAAATTAACATCATAAATCAGCTGTAAAGGCACGTACATGTGCTGGTTGAATAAAAACGTAGAAACCATTTCTAAAAATACGTTTTTCTATATTTTATAGTGCCGCCTGTTTAAGTTCTCGAAGTTAGATTTGCGTCAAGAACGCAAATAACGGTTGCACCGACTAAGAACAATTTTTCAATTAAGCCCTAAGTGCTTTTTTCATGTACCGGAATTTATGCCCGCGACGATGCAGGTTTATCGATCCCATCTAATGGAAACTTCTCGTAGAATTACTGTTATGGAGCGCTGACAATAATTTACTCGAGTTTTGAACTCGTTAGGAATTTTATACGCTTTCTAGAGGATACTCAAATTAACGTGGACGAAATTATCGTCCCCGAGCGCGATTCCGGATACTTTGGCAAAAGATCTTGCCATCCTCTTCGCGTCGCAATGAGTGCATCTGTAGCCGCATGGGGAATTTATGTTTGTCATAGACTCGTAGTAAATGCGTTGGATAAATTTCGTCCTTTTTTGAGAACCTATGGTCTTGAAGTGCTCTCAGGATTTATACGCTTTGTCAATGAGGTTTCTACGTTTTAGGGTTCGGACGAAAAGCCATTGCAGAAATAATGTATATTTTCTTCTCCCTTTATATTTTTAGCCTCGTATTGCATTACAGCATCAATGGAATAAAACATCTGAAGATTTTGAACAAAAGAAATTTAAATATTAAAATTGTGTAAATTAAATAACAATTTTACCCCACATTCAACGAAGATCGGAAGAATTTGTTGTTACCTCTTACTCCAGTGCATCTTTTAGCACCACATTCTCGCTGCACACGGCAATGATTAATTGATTCAGGGGTAATTATTTCTTATCACAAGAGTTATCATCTGTATATCTGACATACATTCATCCAATAGAACTTTACTTACGTCGGCTTACTACCAAAACAAAATAGGTCCAATTTTTGAGTTTTTTAGTTAACTGCATTTCTTTACGTAAATTTGAAAAAGGTATGTCATGGAAAAGGCAGAAAAGCTGATTATAAACAGAAAGCGGTCCAAAGATTGACTACAGTAAGAGAAGAATTAAATCAGGTTACCAAAATAAGAGATGAGTGCCTAAAGTCTCTCATCTCAAAAGTATTAAAATGTAACTTATCTGGTTTTGACAGCAACCCGACGTTATATTTTCTGTCTTTTTTCAAAACTGTCTCAAATCTATTCACAAAGAAAATAGCTATTCCGCTGAATAACCTACAATTTCTGAGATCCTTGGAAGGAGCGAACGACACAAAAATTTCCATACTGATTTAATGCTATTTGCTTTAAGTACAATCTTAAGTGATTTTTTTAATTTCCAAGCTAATAAATAGTTATGGGCATATAGTAAGATAAAGCAAAAGATATTTTTGAAATATTGGCCATATATAAAACATCCTTCTTTGCAACTAAACAATACTCTGTACACAAAATTATTGGTATAAAAATGTTTAAAATAGATAGATGATCGTTTGTAGCAAACATTTACTTGTTAAAAAAAAAAAATAATTTTAAAATTGGCATGCTGTTCTCACATCATAGAAAATTTTTGTGAGAATCTTTACTTTCTCTACAGAGTAGATTTGCTTTGTTATATTCAAATTTAATAATGTATATTTCTGTATTAATGATTTCTTTAAAGAAAAGTAGTATCAGACAAGCGAGGCAAGATATTCAGAACTATCACATCGCGGCTCTTTCTTCAGTTTTTTCTTTGTTACCCTTTTTAGATAACTTCAATATTATCACTAAAGGCAAGCATGATTTTGTTGGTGGAAGGTCGACATTACAGCTGTTGCGTCTTTCTAAGAGAAAGTTTTAAAATATGTAGATGCGGGGGGTGCTCGATTGTGATATTTTGTGATCTTAGCATCTGACTGCGTCAATCATGGTATTCTTATGAGTAGGGTTGGGCAATTGTCCGGAGGAGCAGATACGTATTGCTCTGCGGGCCTCAAATAATGTAATCTAAATAAAGCAGATCTATCGTATTATTGTAATTTAGTATGTATTTATAAAATATAAGTGTTATTAATAGAATTGTGCAAATTTTGTTTGGGGGCAAGATCGAACAAACGGGCCACTTTGCGATGCATTTGCTTTTTATATCACTATATATTTAGTTAAAATAAAAAAATTGACATTTTATAAGAAAAACAGGCACTGCTGTTACTGACTTGCAACTCTACGGGTCATCTGCGTTATTGGAGTACATACGTTGGAGCGCACGTTCTGAATACGTATCTGCCGTGCCGGAAAATTTGTCCAATGCTACTTATGAGTAAACTGTGACCTTGGCGTTAGAGGGGTGTCGTCGCAATTGGTAGCTTCTTTTCTGGGTGATTGGTTTTAATATGTAACCATAAATATTAATTTATAGGAACACATTCATCCTGTAAATTCTGAATGTATAATAAACACAATCGGGGTTCCGCACGGTTCCGTATTGGGTCCAATTCTTTTTGTATTATTTATTAGTGATTTAGACAATTGTAGAGAGAAAAAAACAGACACCTAAGTTTGTATACATACAGATAGCGCTTCGGTTTTAATATCAGATAAATAAAATTAAATTTTAGGAATTAGATGCAATAACATTGTCTACTCTACAGGATCAATTTCTGGTTGAATGATCATAGTCTTCTGAATATTAAAAAACGCAATTTATAACATATCGTTGACGGCTGCGACGGATTCCAGATCTGGACTTGTGTATAGGTACATGTGATGTATGTATGTAGAAAATAATAAATCGTTAGGATTCTAGATCAAATTATTTATTATGTATTTCTGGTATTTAAAACATGTATTGATATCCATTATCCATTTATTATGCGTAGATCGGGAGTGAACTAATGTATGATGTCGGTCTTTGAGGATTCTACTGTGGCAAGGTGTTTTCACAACTTAAAAATGCATATTACGAATTATAGGCAATAAAAACAGGTTCCAAAGAAATAATAAGTTCATTAATATCATACTAGGAATAGTGACGAACGTCAATTTTCTGCTGTCAACTTAAAAAATTCTAAATCTAAGTGGATTGGATAGGTCCAAAATTGTTTAACTAGTTATCATCAAATATTAAAGTCAATTTAAGACAAAGCTAAAATCATATTTAGCAGGTCAAGTAATTTATAATTTGAATTAGTTTTAATGAATTGGCCAATTAAATATTAAATTAATTTTGCTTTCTACGTAATTAAATGTACTGCGATTCACACATAAACTTTCGTTTATCCACGTCACTCATGATATTTTATGTGTTATACATATATTATTTTGTATTGTATTCTATTGTGCTTTTTGTAATTTTATAACAATGGCCTATATCTACGTGCAGATCTTTTAGGTAAATATTCTATTCTATTCCAGGAACAACCTCACTAAATTATTTTTACTATGTATTTGAGATATTATTTGCTTGGATTAGAATATACTACACTATGAGATTTGCTTGGTTATGCCAACCATTTGCAGTAACATTGATAAGTAATGTTCCTCTAAAGAATTTAAAAAAATATCTGTAAAATAACAAATTATTGAAACTTACTAATTTATTATTTCAGTATGATTGTATAGCTCGTATACAGATGTGTAAGAAACTAGTCGACATTCCTTCATATTCAATGATGCAGGTTTAGCACGAATTCGCATTTCATTCACGTTAGCGAAATATAAATAATTCACAACGTCCGTAACAATGCTTTAAAGTGGCGCTACGTGCCTGTAAATTTTAAGTTTAAATTATTATACCGAAAATAACGAATGCATCCTCGTCGCTGTCATACCGGCGAGATATACGACTGGCACGGCGGACGTGCAAAATAGCAACAAGGGATAAATAAAAAACGAGAGAATAGACAGAAAACTCGCTGCGGTCCGTTGTTGGCGTCCCTGCGCCTACACATCCATGTGTAGGTACAACGTACTATGTAGTTTTATTGGTGTAGAGAAGAGAGAAAGACAGAGGCGACAACGGAATTAGTGGGTTGTTGTTAATGAAATGGTCGGCCTTGGACGCGTAAATTTGGCAACGTCCCATCGGATTGGGTTCACTTTCGACTCGCGTAGTCGGTCGAGAGGCCAACTTTGTCAAACCTCTGATCACTGTCGATTGTCTGTCGTTGATTACGAGCTGTAAGGAAAATACTTATATAATCGTTGAATGGATCGATTTGGTGCAGTAAATTGTTAGTACTGTTTATGGTAGATGCGGTACCGCATCCCGAATGTTTTATTGGTGCAATTGTAAGCGTAATTTAGGACATACCTGCATATCTCTTATGATTCATTGTTTTATTTTTTCATTTATCCGAGTCAACTCAGTTTATTCCTGGTTTCTATTGATGCTTTATAATAGAACTTCTCACAAAAAAGTAAATAGTTGATCAGCTTCGTACCTGTAGGTACAACTTCAGGCCAGCTACACGTTTATTGCAATTATACCTGTTAAACCGGGACGGATAGTATCGGGAGTCCCGCCCCGAGATTTCACTTAACGGGACGGTTCCAGATTTTTCGATAAATTCCGATAACTTTTAATATACAAAACACATGTCTAAACAATAAATATTCTTATAACTAACAGGAAACACCAATAAACTTCAGTCTTACAAATTCTTTAATCTTCAAAACACAATGTACATTTCGTTAGCTAAGCTAACATCTTCAGGTGCACATACAAGTGTATTGCCAAATACTAAATGCGTAAATATAAAATAGTGGAGAAAAAGTTTTGCAGATTTAACTTTAATAAATTATGGGTTAACCAGATATTAAACTTCTGTAAAAAATACAATCTTAATCCGGTTTCTCAAAATTATAATACTTTAAAAAATAAATTAAAATTTAATATTGAAATTATTGATTTTAAAAAATGTTCTGGGATTTATAAGGTCAAATGCGGTGTTTGTAATAAAGTATATATAGATCAAACAAAGAGGAATGCGGTGATTAGATTTAAAGAGCATTTATATCATATTAAGAATCACAATGCGGATAAATCCGCTTTGGCGTATTATTTTGTTAATACAGGATATACATTTTCAATCGATGATTTAGAGTTAATTAAGTCTTTAAATTGTAAGAATCTTAATATGTGGGAAGCTATTAATATGAAAAAACATATTAATAGCTTGCTCAATACTGATTTAACACCCCTTAATTACAAACATTTAGAATTTATTGAATATAGTAGTCCTGATGATTAATTTTTGTAGCCTCGGATATACTTACTATATTTACGCATTTAGTATTTGACAATACACTTGTATGTAACGCTGAAGATGTTAGCTTAGCTAACGAAATGTACATTGTGTTTTGAAGATTAAAGAATTTGTGAGACTGAAGTTTATTGGTATTTCCTGTTAGTTATCAGTATATCTCACAGTGCTCCATTTACCTTCTATTTAATTGAATAAATATTCTTATTCGTAGATGTCATCTTAATTATAGGTTTCTACGTTTATTTACGCAAAATAGAAATGTATGTTCTCAATATTATATTTACGTCATTATCTTAGCTTATCTATTACGTATTCCTATTAATAATTAATATATGCATCAAAGATGTTCCTATAAAAAAAGGTTATCCCTTTCACCTTCTCATCTCTTCCTATTTAAAACAAAAATAACATTAAGAAGAAATATCATTTAAAAAAATCATTCGTCTCACCATTCACCCCTTTCAGTGTAAAATAGAATGGTTTACCTTATTTTATAAATACGTATTACTTTTCCACAATTATTTGCAAAAAAAAAAAATTGTTTAAAAAAATATGATTTAAAACATTTTAATGCATCCTCTCTCCTCATGTTTTGAAAAAAAAACTATGTCATTAGAATCATCATACAATGTTAAAATATGATTAAAACGTATTTAAGACGTCCTCTCTGGGTGTTGTGGAAATAATAGCTTTATTATTCAAAAAAATAATCTCCTTTCCCCTCTCATCCGCCCCCCCCCCCTCCCGATGTCAGAAAAAAAGTCATTTAAAACATTTTTAATACATCGTCCGCCCCGGTATTGTGACAAAGAAACATACTTTTATCTTAAAAAAAATCATTCCCTTTCCTTCTTAACATTGGTTGTTCAGACTTACGAGAAACTCACGGGACAAATTTAAATACCTGTACATTTACGATTTCAAGTTATCGGGAATTCTGATTGATTTCCCGAGTTCGCGATAAGCATCGGTACGGGAAATCTTATCCCGAAACATAGTCCAATCAAGCGAGATTTCTCGACCCCCCCGAATTAACAGGTATAATTGCAATATTGCTGAATTTTACTAATTAATGACATTGATAGATTAATGAACATAATTAGCATAATTCTGCCATTATCAATGTTACAATTGAATTTTAACTGGCGTGAAGATGTACCTATAAATACGTAACCCGGGTCGCGTGCTCAATTAATAAAGAATTTGTGAAAAGTAAGACTCACTTTTTGCATTTTTTATGAAGATGTATTTACATAGAGTCAATACCAATTACTTAAATAGAGAATTTACTTATCCTAGGGGTTTGACAGCTTCCATCGTGATATTCCATTATACAAGCTAAAATTAGTTTTATAAATATTTATTTCACTTATTATTATTTTATAAACAGGTTACATTGTAGAAAAGTTTAGATATATATGCATTGGGCTCAGATATCATCGTCTTGACAGATAACTCCAATTGTTCCATAAGGTTGAATTCTTGAGCTGTCCCTCTTCTTATTAGATACATCTTAAATATCATCCTGGATTTTACCGTAATATACATACGTAGACAACGCGGCGAGTTGCGTATTCTTGGATAGCGGATCCGAGAAGAAATCAAAACCAAGTTTGAAAAATTAGCATATATGGAAAAATAATTCAAAAACTAATAATTGCCAGGAGAATAAAGAGCCATTCATAATAAAGAATTACATGCCTGTGGAAAACACCGCTATTTCTTAAGATTTACTCTAATTCAATACATTTTATTTGGAATGTGGCTTGTTGTTGGAAGTTAAACAAAAATCGCAATTGTAACGTTTCGGCATTTTATATACCTTTTACAAACATTTAAAAAATACTCTACTTACTTTGATTATGTTACATTATATCTCAATGTTTTTGTAATAAGTTACCTTAATTTAATGAAATACTGCACGATTTATATGTGACTATAGTATTTATATATAATTATGGCCCCAAATTAATTAAACAATCACAACGTCAATAACAGTAACCCACACAATAACTAATAAAAAGGTATCTGCATTACAATGAGAAAAATAATAAATATCCATTACATCTTGTAAATAAAATTTTTAAACAACCACTACATAAACATTACTAAGGGCGACGAATAGAATAGAATATTTCGTTTTATTATCATTGAATTCATTATAATGTTTTATTAGGCATAGATGTAATTACAATAATAATTTTTTATAAATCTTTCCATAAATAATTTACCTGAAAAAATTAATTCCACATTTAGACATCATCGCATTAAAGCAACGCATAAAAATAAAAACAATTTAGCGTTATTTTTAATAAAATTAAAACCCAAAACTTTTCCGACAAAGACTCAAATTTTATAACTATATTCTATTCCATAGATATATAAAAGCACGTAAAAAACATGAATCCCAATTTAACCATAGTTTTGACTTTGATAAAACCAAAATTTTAGCCAAGCAAAGAAGTTATTATATACGCTATACCCAAGAAATCGAAAAACTTTTTTGTTTGAACCAACATAACAATTATTTTATCCATTCTGAATATGTTTTTTTTTATTTAAAGCAGTTTTTTTATGTATATATTTCTAAATAAATACAATTGCCAATCTAATCTAAAATACCATCAAGCTCAATACTATTTTTTTGTCGCTTCAAATGAAAGTCTTTGGTAATTACCACAGTTCCTACTATCGAAAATTACTAACTAGAAGTTGGGGGACAAATTGCGGGGGTCAAACTCAATCGTAGGTGCGATGGAGGAGCCTCGTACCAAAACTATCTTAATGCTCCTATGGGGTAGCCCTATGCCTAGTAAATATGAAATTGCCCCGTCTACATCCAAATCACTTTAACAATG
>RXPK01002611.1:0-84026 GCA_004143645.1 Protaetia brevitarsis | reverse complement strand
CTAGAAAATTACAAATTGGAAAACAAAAAGCAAGCACAAAGAAGAGAGAAATTAACTCTTTAACTAAAATGAGAGAATTACAACTAAAATATATCTTCCTGCACAAAAATAATAAATGATCTTATATCTATAATGTGCACACATCAATATATTAACAATTATTATAAAATGAATTCCTTGATGGACAAAATTTTTAAAGAAACGAATCGAAATTTACAATAACCAAAATGGAATACAAAATGGCAACAATGATTTACAAAATACGTCTACTCACGTTAACAAACGAACAAGGAACTCTAAAACAAACTTCTACAAACGTTTTTCTAGCAAAAATGTACAACGCAAACGCACAATTCACCGACAAAATCTAATAGAAAACGCATTAAATAGAATTAGTAATCGAAATGAAATTAATTTAAAAAAACTTAACACTTAATTAAATAAATCTTACAATCAACTATTTAACTATATTTATACAAACCAAATCTAAATTTATGGAAAATCCTACGTAAATAATAAGTGGCTGAACGGAGAAAACAAGACAAAATCTATGCAACTTAAAATACACTCGCGAAGAACAAGATGCCTATCCATAGCAGTATATACATGATCTAAGTATTTACACATTATTACTACTACAACACTTATTTCTATTATCCCTTTGAAAGACGCCAGTCGCCTTTTTTTTTCGTCGATGTAGTTTGCTGAGATCGACATTACTTTTCTCTGGAGGATCCAAACTCTGCAATAAAAAACGAAGATTGGATGCGAAAGTTAGTCCCAGCCCTACCCACTAAGGATGGGTTATAAGAAGTCTAGATTAGCTTCATAGAGTAGGTCCCTTCGAGTCGAACGACTTGCACTCACAACGTTCTTTGATCAAATGCTTAGTTTTCGTGATATCATGTTGTGTGAGAATAAAAAACACATTGGCAAACATTTTGACACAAAAATGGTTGGTATAAATTTAAAGCCAGATTTGATGCAAGTGCAACCAAGGCAATTTGCTAGCTAGCAAAATCCTTAAGATTCATATTTAAGCGCTCCATCGATAGGGAATGAACGTTGCTACACACTATTGTCAATTGCACGGAAAAAGCAATTTGTTCAGAACGAGAAAATAATTTCAACCAAATTTTATCATGAGCATTTAGTTAATCTAACAAAATATTTCGTTATTTTAAATAAATAAATAAAGAACAAATAATTTGGTTGAATTAAGCAAATATTTTTTTGTCCATATTTAACTCAATATTTAATTAACTTAAACAAAATTTGATATTATCAAATAAATTGTTTTTTTCGGTGTGGATATGTTATATCGACATGTTTATGTTTATATGCTTATAATCTCAATATATCATAATATGTTTATGTTAGATTAAGATCATTAATCTGCAAGAATGACGTGTAGACTAAAAGGCTGCTAAGAGCTAGCTTACAATTGGTTAGAACAAACTCCTAAAAGAATACCATTACGTGCAATTAAATTTGTTAGCTGTCCGTTATTTGATATGTTCCTTAAAGCTAATGTTACCAACTCTCATTTCTTAGAAATATACAGTGTTACTCATTTGAAACCAAGACAGCGTCATAAAATTTCTATTTATTGTGCGATTTTGCCCAATTTTTCTTTTTTAAATTGTAGTGCGTGAAAAACTGTACTTCTAAACAATGTGAAACTTTATGCCAGAACTTATATTAGGCACCTTTTTTACAAAAGGTATAGTACGGCACTAGATTAAGCTCCATATAAAATGGGCATGTATCGAATTTCATAAAAAAATATTGCATATTAATAATTCTGTAACAAAATTAAGGATCACATTCTGCTTATGAATTTATATAGATTGTTATAATCTAGTAAACTATGAATTTCAAATAAACTGTCAAAAATAACTGACAATAACATTTTTTATTCGTAATAACATTAAACAAAACTATGGGAATTTCAAAAAAACATAAAAACAGAGATCTATTTAATTATTGTAGTAAAGATATTTAAAAATGCCCGATATAAGCTTATTGGATTAGAATCAACTACTATCACTTTTAATAAAAAGTAACCTGTACAAGTACCTAAGTGTATTAAGAGGACGCATCAACAGCTGATCAACTTATGGCATGGCAAGGCATTATGGGTACCTTTAAAACATCGTGTGATACCACCCCGTTTTGTAAACATACGTACGATTTACTTTCTCTGTCTGCACTATTGCATCTGTCGTCAACGTGTGTCTGGTCTAGATACGTACATTTAATTATCCTTGAATATTGTTGGTTGCCTATTTTTGGCGCACTTCAGTAGACAACATTGCATTGTTACATATGGGACGTATAAAGGGATCTAGAAGAGTTATGATAAGTTTGTGTAAAAATATATAATATTGCAAGAATTTAACTCACATTGGTAACACCATGATTTAAAAAATAATGTAATACAAAGTTACGGTGAAGAAGGATGCTTACCTATACCATTCGGGATACAAATAATTAACAAATTTAATCTTGAAATACATAATATATTTATATTTAATTTTAAGAAAAAAATGGGAAAAACAGAAATCTCACTTGTAAAGTTATAAAAAAAATACTCCAATGCTCTCGTAGAAATTAATATACGTTGTTCTTTTTTTTTATGAAAAATTAAGCCAAATAAAAATGCATACTCAGTTTTAATGTATTTATTAAAAACTATATCTACAACTAATAATACAACTGTATAGTTTTAAACACCTACTTCGCAACATAGAATTTGGTAAATGTTCAGATTTTACTGCCAGCATACTGCATACGGTATTCCTCAAATTGCAGAAATACATAAAATCAATTGTTGATTCTTATATCTCTTGTAACCTAAAAGAAACCAATAAAGTGGATGAGGTACCCACAAATGTTTCATTGCATTGCTTCGTTGCTTCTCTAAATTAAATTAAATGTGAAATATATTTTTATTTGAGGTATTGTCACTTTACTTTAAATTCACCTGACTCGCTTCATTTTTTCTTTTATACTCAATCTTGCTGTTGATAAAGTCAACTTTCTTTTCCCCATAATTTCTACAGCAATACCGCCGAATACCTCCTAAAACAAAATTGGATATTACTCACAATAAGTTACCAAAGAATACATCTACACTGACAGAAATTACATTATTTATTTTATAAAGTTAAGCATGCAACATACCTACCTATAAGAAAAATTCTCGTTGGTATTTACAATGGTACCTTCCTATTTCCACACTTAGGTCTTCTAATTACAATATTATTAACTCATACAACGAATATGACAATAACAATACCGGCAAATTTCAATTTCTCGGGACAAAGAACAGAAATACTCATAGATTTATACGCAGTAACTATGCGAAAGAACCCCTATCTTACAACTGTAACAGCACACTACGAATTACGATATTGAAATTCGATCGAAAAACACATTTGTTTTAACTGAATAACTGCACAATTCGTCTGTAAATTATATTACTTAATAAACACTTAAGAATTTACAACGCTTACATGTTTGCCAAGTACATTATACATATAATTTTACTCCTGCAATTACTCGATAGAGGCAGCACTTTGCAAGCATCTAATTTTTATTAATTAAAATTAAATATTTCTACTTATTTTACATGTGTTTTCGATTTGTTTTTTTTTTTATGAAAGTACTTAAAATTAATTTTCAGATTTTCCTATAAGGCACGTTTGAAATTTCTAGGAAAAATATATTTTCGACTTTCATTAATTATAGTCACAAATGCAATATTTAAGATAAAATGTGTAATATTAGAACTACGAAAATGTATGCCACCAGTTATACTTGAAAAATCCTCTTAAAAAATCATCATTGTTATGTTAATCATGATTTCACAAAACTGAAAAAACTGGTAATAACCGTCGGGAAAAAATTCTTGTGAAGTCTCAACATCAAGCAAGATTATGCTATTTGGTAGATATCATCCTACCTACATAATCGAAGCCAAAATATGTCAACAAATTGTAATTTGGATGGATATATTATTTCCATAAATTCTGTTTCTTTGAGAGAATAAATTCGGTGTCCTACAAGGCTTCATATTCGGTCCCGTCTTATATTAACGTCATGGAAAAATATCATACTAGATACGAATATTATTAATTATTAATATTTATCTATATGCTGATGATGATACTTCTATTATAATAACGTAACATAATATAATGTATAATAATGTAAATGTAATGACTTCCTTGACTGGATTAATAATTGGCTAAGTGTGCCTAGGCTTCAATTAAAGACGGAGAAAACACAGTATCTAGTTTCTTATCAGCGAGAGGCACCGACTTTGAATCTGAACATTAATGAGGAACATTAGAACACACTGAAGAAGACATCGTTATCCTCAAAGCAGACAAAGGGAATGCAACAGTACTACTAAATAAAGTAGATTACCGGAAAAAGATGAATGAACTACTTGACGAGAACACCTACAAGGAAATAAGAAAAGATCCAACGGAGAAGATCACAAAAACAGTAAGGGAGAGCATAAAGATTTCATCGATACCTAAAGAGATGCAGAACAGATTGCTACCAAGAGCCGCTAGACCACCCAGGCTGTATGGAATACCAAAAATACATAAAGAAGGAGTGCCATTAAGACCGATTGTAAGCAACATTGGATCACCGACCTACGATTTGTCGAAATATTTAGCTAACTTACTAAAGCCATATACCGGACAAACTGCAACGTATGTGAAGAATTCGAAACATTTTGTGGATATTCTGTCTACGCTAAAGACTGAACCTACAGACAGTTTAGTAAGTTTCGACATTATATCGCTATTCACTAACATACCCACGGAGGACGCACTGGCCTTACTTCCAGAACTTGGACTACAAGAGGACATCATTGAATTAGTGAAACTGTGCTTATCCACGACATACTTTTTGTATGAAGGAAAATACTACGAGCAGAAGAATGGAACAGCAATGGGAAGCCCTTTATCACCAGTAATAGCCAACTTGTTTATGGAAGCATTTGAAGAAGAAGCCCTAAGTTCCAGCGATATGAAACCCAAGTGTTGGCTGCGATATGTCGACGATACTTTTGTAATATGGCAACACGGAGAAGAAAAACTACAACAGTTCTTGAACACATAAACTCACAGCACCCAGCCATCAAGTTTACCATGGAGAAAGAACAAATGAAATCTCCCTTTTCTGGATGTTATGGTTAAGAAAACAAAAAAGGGAATGCAACAGCACGCAGTATTTAGAAAGAAGACGCACACCGATAGATATCTGCATGCAAGATCTCACCATCATCCGATGCAGAAGAAGACATTAATGCAAACATTGCTATCCAGAGCCGAAACCATCAGCGACGAACAACATCTTACCAGTGAAAAGATACATTTGGAGAAAGCACAAAGAAGAATGGTTACATGACATCGACATAAGAAGAGCCACTAAGAAGAAGACGACACTGGAGACAACTACAGAACCACGAAGAGGGATGGCGTGTTTACGTTACATAGCAGAGTCACCGAAAAAGTAGGCCGAATTTTGAAGAAACGTAACGTACAAGTACGCTTCGGGACTGCAACGTCGATCCAGCAGTATCTACCGACCGCAAAGGATAAGATACCCAAGGGCGCACAGAAGGTATCTACAAGATAACATGCCAATGCGGACAGTGCTACGTCGGACAAACAGGAAGAGCCATCGACATAGGAATAAAAGAACACGAGAGGGACGCAAGATTAAGAAGGACCGAGCAATCAGCGGTGGCAGAACACATGCACGACACCGGACACAAAATGGATTTCAAAAATGTAAAAGTAATAACTACCACCAAGAACTACGGAAAAAGACTCATCAGGGAAGCCATAGAAATAGAGAAGAATAAAACCGTTAACAGAGAAGAAGGGTACCAACTTAGCAACACGTGGAAGAGCCTACTACGAACCGTCACAGTCAATGGAGCGGAAACTACACGGTTGGATGCACCAGGGGCGTATAAGAAGAATGTGAGAAGAATGACCATGGAGAATCAGTTCAGTTATCCTGAAGAAGCTGTCAGTATGAACAGCGAAACGTCGAGCGAAAGTTTTGACACACGGCGAAACCCGCAAGAAGCTGTTAGTTATAATGAGGAACAAATATTAATAATATATTTCTAGGCTTACAAATAGATCAAACTTTAACGTAGAAACCCTACTGTAATGAAATCATTGCTAAATTAAATCCCATTACATGTAATATATATTAACCAAAGAAAAACAAAGAATTTGTATATTACGACCCTATTGTAGACGGTAAACTAATATTTACAACCTTCTCAAGACACACATTGTTTTTTTTTACGGCTCCTCTGTAAATCGTAAATCACGTGGGACTCCGGCGCGGTGTACAGAATTTTTATATTTCCATTGATACTGCTATTGGCGACCCTTCAAACCCGTCTAATGCAATTTGTCTCTTTTCCTTCCAGTCATCGACACTACGAGGAGGAGAATGAATGGGGCTGCGGGAGCTGGCTCGAATACACCCTGGTCGTAGTGCTCGCCAGTATACTCCTATTAGGTTCGCTAGGCCTCACGTTATTCTGGATTATTAACTTCCACGACGGCTTCGCGTGGAGAGAGAACACCAAAAAGCAATTTAACCTGCATCCAGTATTAATGGTGGCCGGGTTCATAACGTTTAGTGGATTTTGTAAGTAGACACTGTCCTATAAATTACCCTTTATTCTATTTGCAAGGTGAAGTGTTGGGGCATTTTGGGTCAATGCACAGTAGTGGATGTTTATTTTATGATAATACGTAATAGATATGGTATGTGATTTAATAGAATTCCTATAAAATGCGTCTTTATCGACTATTCGAAAAGTCTCAAAGCCGTTTTAGTTTAGAATGGTAACTGGAAACCATTAATTCAATTGGCTCATTCATGACAGCAGCCACTTATATTAAATCTCATTCAATATTCAAGTCATTTTTGGCAAGTCTATGGTGACCTTAAGGCTATTTTCTTATTACTTGGACTACAAGGAGGGCTTACTAAATATTGTTATTTTCTGTGTCTGTGGTATAACCAAGCAGTTCAACAACATTACCAAATAAAAGAATGCCAGCTACGACCTTGTTCTTGAAATATACAATTTGAGGCATTAGTGGATTCTAATTTGGTGATTCTATCCCCTCCACATATTAAATTAGGATTGATTAAACAGTTGTGAAAGCACTAGAAAAAAACGCAACTGTTTTAAATATTAAAAAAATATTTTAAATTATTTTTAAAATTAAGGGACAAGTTTCCAAAACTGTTTGATGCGAGAGTTCGCAAAAGAATATTTGTTGGTCCGCAAGTTAAGAAGCTGTTCAAAGATGAACATTTTGAACGTAGCATGAATAATTAGATGCCAGCATCATGGATTTTAAGAATGTAAGAATCAAAAGAGTGGAAACTACCAACATGTGCTAATTCTATAGAAACCTATAAAAATTCAAGAATTAATTTTCCTTTGTGTACAGTTAAGTGTTTTCGTATTCTTAATACTAGTTATTATGTTATGCCAATTTTTTTTTATACAACGTGTGTATAAATTTCGCAAAAGTTACACGTAGCGACATACTTGTTCGTTTCTGAATCGAAAATCTAAATGGTAAAATATTGTACTATGCTTCATAAGTCTTCACGAGGTTCTTGAAGTTCGGTTTTTTAGTTCCTTAATAAGCGTTTGTGTTCGTTATTTGTCGGTATAGATAGCTGCAATTTTGAATTTAGACGATTTCTTATTCCTGTTTTTTTCGTAAACAGTTTCTGTTTGATTTTAGAGCCTGGTTTCAACATTTCTTCATAAGCTCCTCTCATGAAAAACACATTTGGCAACATGTGTAGACTATGACTTTGTATTCTTAATTGATTTCAATCAAAACCATTACTGTCAAATTTTGACATTAATCTGAAGTGTTCAATTTTATGCAAGCTCTGCTCTTTTTCGTGATTACTCGTATTCTCTTGATTAGTTTTCTGTTCAGTTTTTATCGTTCTCGTATTATGTTTGTTTTATTTACAATGGTTTTTACATTTAATAATGCCGATATGTATATGGTATACGTTTTTTGTAATGGAAATGCTAACATGGCAGAACAGGAATATCGCGTACGTTTTCCAAACCGGAGACATCCTACTGGAACATATTTCGACGCTGGACCAACGTCTACGTGAAACTGGTTCGTTTAAGAAAAGAAATGCCAACGCTGGTCGACCTAGACAACGGCGTACATTACAACTGGAAGAGGAAATTCTAGACTCAGTACGTGAAGATGCCTCCATCAGTACTCGACAGTTGGCGTCCACATTCAATATCCGCAGTTATAAGACCTTTCATTTGGTTCTACGTGAAAACCTTCTTTATCCATACCATATAACTACGGTGCAGCCGCTCTATGAAAACGATAACATACACCGTTTAAACTTTTGTCAAGTATCTTAAATAGGATTCAAGAAGATGGCGACTTTTTAAGAGTGTTCTTTGGACCGACGAGTCTATGGTACCAGAGATGGGTAACTCATACCCATAATTTTCACCATTGGGCAGATGAAAATCCTCATGCGTTTCGGAATACGGTCACCAAAGGAAGTTTTTAGTTAATGTTTGGCTGGGTATAATAAATCACCGTGTCGTTGGGCCAATCTATCTGCCAAATTGACTTGATGCTAATGGGTATTTAAATGTATTAGAACGAGTTATTGACGAGATGCCATTGAATATACGCTGTAACATGTTTTACATGCATGATGGAGCTGCGCACATTTTTCTCGTAATGTGAGAGAGTGGTTGATGAACACTTTCCTAACAGGTGATTGGCCGCGTGTCCTATCTTATGGCCTGCAAGTCTCCCGACCTAAATCCTTTAGACTTTTTGTTTGGGTTTCATAAAGGTGAAATGTTACGCAACACCTCCACAAGACGCTGACGAAGTTATAGACGAATTAACGCGGCAGTATTAGAAATTACACGGAACGGCTTGAACAAGTAATACAGACATACCTCGTAGATTGCAAATGTGTTTACAAACAGACGGATATCAATTTGAACATATGCGTAGTAATAGTGTCGCTATTTATTACAAGAGATGCGTTCGAAAAATCAAAACTACTAATTCCTTTTTAATAAAGCTTTCTTATTGCTTTTCCCTATGTATCATTTGTTATCCATTTGTCATTGTAATTCTGGTCTGTCAATTTTGACAAGTATTGTAACTACCATTACGGTATATGCGACTATAGTGTGCCAAATGTTATGTTACTTTCAAGTGCTCCTGAAGACGCATGATGCATATACCATATTTACCATTTAGATTTTAGATTCAGAAACGAAGGAAGAATGTCGCTGCGTATAGCTTCTGCAACAATTTATACACACGTTGTATATTTATTTTTTTATAACTTCTGTTTATTGAAATTTGCAAATACATTTATTATTTATCTACTAGTGGAATATGATTATAACTCTAAAACTAGACATGGTGGAAAGATATGTTTTTTTTTTATATGCTGTCATTTAAAGACTCTGTAAAAACTGTACCTCCATTTTATTCAAAAAAAAAAAATTAAAACTGTCGGTTGGTGTTATTTATAGTCTAGAAGCATCAGAGTTTGCAAAATAATGCTACAAAGAAATATAATCTCCACTACCATGTAAAAGACCACAAAAATGGAAACGAAAATTCAACTCAAATAACAAAGTATATCATGTTGGCGCATACATTCGCAATTTTTTGCAAATTTACCTCAACGTATAAATACGAATAGAAGCACACATATAAATCCCTCACAAATTGGAAGTATTTCAATCTTTTCCTTTGATCTTTGCAGCTATTCTCCTCTACCGGATATGCCGGTGTTGCAGACGGATTTACGTAAAACTTCTGCACACGGTCTTCCACGCGCTGGCTATACCCTGCGTCGCCATTGGATTCCTGGCCGTCCTCGATTCACGGAACCTCAACAGAACTGAACCGATGCTGAATTTCTATTCCCTTCACAGCTGGATTGGATTGGTCACAATGGGGCTGTTCGCAATACAGGTGGGTTTCAGTTCGGGAAGATGGAATAAATAAATTGCATTACGTATGCGGGAATTCGCTGAAACGAAATCTGATTTTAATGAGTTTCCATCTCCTGAGTGTCTATTTTTTTTTTTTTAATTTAATTGAAAGAAAATGTAAGGAAATTTAATTTTTTATTAGATTATTGAGAATAATTATCTGTATTTCTATTACTCTAACATTTTGTGCATTTAATAGAAATTTGACCTTTTATTTGAATTGAAATGAAAATGAAATCAATACTGTTAATAACACAGTGATACAAAATCGAACTTTCCGAATGGGAATGGGATGAGACCAATTGCAAATGAAGTTGACATTATCCATAACAAAACCTTGAAGGTTTTTTTTAGTTCAGAGCGAGTTTTTTTTTACGCGCATTTGAAGTGTTGATTTTGGAACACTGTCTAACAAGAAAGATCATTAAAATTTGATAAAATAATGCTTTTTAATTTTTATTATCCTGGAAAGTTGTGTATCTTACTGTTTTTTAGGTCGAGGAATTCATTTTCGATATTTATTTTTACTAAAACTGACGCTAGATGGCGCTGTCATACAAATGGTGCTTACAAAAATAACTTTTTTATTTTAAAGTATTATATCTTATTTGGATCTCATTTTGGATCCGCTTAATCATCATCACTATCACTGTCAATTTGCATGTTTGAAGTAGCAAAAGCTTCAGGAGTAGTAGGCTGTGGATCTCTTATGTTTCTGTTCTTGCTCTTCGCAGTTATCCTCTTCATGGGTTGTTCTCTTTAACCACCAGCATAAATCACCTAACATAGAATGTAGTTTCTTTCCTCTGTACCTAGTTTCCATGGTTAACGCTACTTCACCAAGTAGCTTTAACGTTCACCTTGCTCATCAGATTCGGTGGATAGTTGGTTTTCAAACCAATCCATATAGTGATGGAGAAAATGATGAAAACATTCATTCCGGCTATGCGCCATCTTCAGTGATTATTTTCTTACTAAATTGTCTTGGTACGTTGTTTCAGTATATATAGATTGACAGGTATATAATTGTGCGCTTGTGTATCTTTATGGTCTTTGTTTGAATTTGTGCGTTACTGAGTTTATTGCCTTTCTTTTTTTGTAGAATTCTTTAAGGGCTTATATTATGTCTAAAGCAGTGAAGCAGTAAATACACCGTTTTTTATTGAAAATTTGCAAGAAATAGCACCATTTGTATGACAGCGCCATCTAGCGTCAGTTTTAGGTAAAAATAAATATCGAAAATGAATTCCTCGACCCCAAAAACAGTAAGATACCACAACTTTCCAGGATAATAAAAATAACAAAGCATTATTTTATCAAATTTTCAATCTTTCCTTGTTAGACAGCGTTCCAAAATCAACAACTGTGTAAAAAAAAATCTCGCACTGAACTAAAAAAAACCCTTCAAAGTTTTGTTATGGATAATGTCAACTTTAATTTGCAATTGGTCTCATCCCATTCCCATTTTGGCTGTTGCACTGTGTAATATTAGAGGTAATACTACTGTTGTAATTTTTATACCCGATGTCCAAGTAATAGTGCAAAACGGTGATATGTTGGAAACTGCAATAGCTGTAATGAAGAGTAAATTTTAAATTAACTGGTATAAGTTTCAGCATTACCTATAATTTTAGATGCTTCATTCATCATCTTAGTTATTTTAATTACCCATGGTCGTTGAATTGCAATTCTTAAGAGTTGTATGCAATCATTATTGGTCATAGAAGATGTCATAGTAAAAAACATTTTTTTTACCTATAATATTTTTCTTTCTATAACTATTTAGATTAACTACGGCCCCGAAAACTAAATCGAGTCTCGCCAGTTGCAATAAATTAGCTGGCCGAATAATATTTTGTGCAGCTACTGTTAAAATAATCCCATACTTTACGGAATGTTGGAAATGCCTTCATAATTAATAAAAGCTGTTTAGATTACTTGTGATTAGGAAAGAGATCATTAAATGCACGTTCACTAAATATCTGATATATAGAAGGTAATGTTGCTATAAATATACAATATACTTACCTTAAATTTTGTGTTCAACTAGGTAGTGTAGGAAGACGAGAAGTTTATGAATATTTATTAGTAGCTACAGTGTACTCTTGTGAATAACTGATTAAAGTACAAAAAAGAATTCCACAATCTTCGATATTTATGCAACCGCAACTATAATACTGCTTACGTAGCAATGCGTAATTCAAGTTGTTAGCAAATAATTTTTAATTACTATTCAGTGTGCTGTAGCTTCGATTGCATTAATAATTGAAGGATTAATTCGCATTTATTTGCTAAAGATGTACATTAATACTTATTACTTAAGAAAAAAAAGCAGCATTATTAGTAACAGTTTATTTTTATAGGACACACAGTGACTACCTATATGAATGAAAGATATTGTTTCACTTTAACAACAGTTTTTTTTTTTAAAACAATTTACAACGTAATGACTCATAAAATATATTCCTTAATAATGGAAAAAAATGAACAAAGCAATAATGAAAGATAAGATAAATGGAGCCCCCTTGAAACGTTATTTATTATTGAAACTATTGAAATCTAAAACAAAGACAAAGAGAAATATGGCTTTGAAGTTACAACTAATAACAAACAAGAAATACATACCGCCTAGGTGGTAAACTTGCGGTTTCTGTTGGTTCTTTGCACTGGGCGTTGTCTCGGGAGTTGCTCCTCTGTCGGGCGTACGTGGCGGTTATGTCCGGTGATCGCCTCGAAAACGCGCTACTTCGTCGGGGTATCCCTGACTGCAGGTGGCACTTGGACTGTCACTCAGCTAGCGACGGCATCCACACTTTAACTTCACCAGCGGGCGCAGATATCATCACAATGATGTTGAATTAAAATATCCACCACGTGGTTTAAAACCGCAATCTTGAAACATCCGATTGCTTATAGGCTCGGTACTTCTTCTTTCGCTATTCTTATACGGATGGGCCTTGAGTTAACCCTACCCGGTATTTTTAATTTAATTATATTTGCGTTCCAACTGGCCTACAATAGACGTACTCCTTGGCCACCATTTTTCGACGACCTTTCCCCACTTCCGTAACTCTTACTTGACGCTAGCCTAGGGTCGAACCTAGGAAGAGGAGTTAAATCTTAAAACACCCAAAAATAGAGATTGTACATACATTAAGAGGTCTATTCTCAAGATCGCCAAATCTTTCACTTAGATCAAGTTTTTAATTAAACTGAAATCGAGATATTGTTTTTTTAAATTCATATTTGTTAAATTCATATTTAGTAAGATTAAAATTGATAGTAAATACCACACTAGTCTGCAATTAGAAAACATAGTGATTCGATTTACTAAAAAATTACTCTTATTGTGCGTAACGGTTCCCTGTTATAAGCTCTACCTACTGCTTAATGAGCCACAAAGATATTAATTTTAATATGTCGACTAAAGTACTAAAAGATTTTATCTTGTTAAATAGATTTCCTTGATAATTTTTTGTACTTTTTGATTTCCTGCATAACATTTTACCAATGAAAAAGCAATCGAAGTTGTTTAAAAATCATGTGTTACTTTTCAATTCGAAAATGAAATAAGTCAATTTACATTCATATATTTTTATTAATAGGCAAACCTAAATAAAAGTAAGTAAATTTATATAACTTATTCCCGGTAACATAAAGCAATTAGTTATATCATTTGTTAGCACTAATAAAATACTAAGTATAAGTTGAAAACATAACCTAACTATTTGTTAACTGTCAAGTAATTATTTAACACTGATTAAGGGCTGCTGTAAACTAGTTAAATGCAAGTTTACTAAAATTGATAGTTTATGTTGGTTCTAATAGAGAGCCAACTTGAAACCTTGACGTTTTCACTTAAGAATCCAGGAATTGAGCTTTTGTTTTTCTCTTGATTATAGCTATGGATATCTGGAAAAATGATCCATCGTCCTCCAATGAAGAAGTATTTGATATATTAGACAACATATATGCTAGACTACACAGATCACAAGTCGCATAAATTCTGCACATAATAGGTGGTGCGCTGGAGGTTCCTTCACAAAGAAACGGTGCATTATCTGCTATAAATTTAATACTGGATAAATGATCTATACCGTTATGGAATATGTAATTAATTTCACTAATAGTAAATGTGATTATTATTTTGTGTACATATCTGTTTGTAAATCCAGTATATATTGCATATTAATTAATTTGCATCGTAGTCATAGTGAATAGGTATATAGTTCATCGTACGGTAACTGTATGATTTTAATGTAGTTTCCTTGGTTACTGGATACTAGTTTAAAGGGTGAAGACTGAGTATCGTATTAATAAATGACTGAAGGTCAATGCAAACGAGGTGGTTGTTGATAAAAGTCTTCCTAAAAATTTATTTAATTTTTTCGTCAAGTCAAATTAATTTATTTATGTTTCTGTAATCTCTTCGAAATTGAATAGGATCTTCTTTGTGAATTATTGTATTTACCATTGGGTTGAAAGTATGTAGATGAAACGACAATATATTTTATTATTAAAAGAAATTTGCTGAATTAACCTTTTCTCTTGTGGATTTTTTGTTGTTCTGAGGATCACGATATACCTTAGATGCTTGAAAGCAACTTACTATTCCCTGATAACAGTGTGTTACCTATCTTTGATGTGGATTCTTTTCCTGCAACATGTTTGGTTCATCACAGTGGAAATTCCATTCTGGAATACTTTGGCGCGTGAAATATCTGATGTTGGAGGTATTTTTATAAATGTTGTTTAAATTTTTGTCTAAATAACTATTTGACGTTTCGTATACTTTGACGTTATCTGTATAATTATAAATGACAGTTTAAATTGAAATTTTAATATATATTAAGTTGGTAATAATTGTTAGTGAGATTCATTATATTGGAATAGCAGGAGATTTGAATGTTGATTTGATTTAAAATTGGAATTTAATAATCCAAAATATACTAGATGGTAGTTGATATTTAATTTAAATATTGAAAATAAGTGTACTCACCTTGAGTTAGTGCTCGTATAAATGTTTTTGATATATTATTATACAAAAAATTGTGCAGGTTATCGATATTTACACTGTCTTTATTAGTATAAAAGCTGTTAATACATTAAATGATTAAAATTAAACCAAAAATTTAATATTGAACAAAGTAAAAGTCTTACACAAGTTATTGATTTAGAAGACACATTACGTACAACCTTCTCGGCTACCTAGTCACTACTGGTAAATAAGGTGTTATAAATTATAAATACTACATTGCTTAATAAGCGAGTAAGTCACTAATGCGCATGATTGCAGTGGTAAATTCGAGGTATATATATAAATCCTTTGCCATCTAGTGAAGAGGGATTGTATCTTTGAATATTACAGTCGCGAGCAAATGTTATAGGCACCTTAGGTTTCATGTTTCTTGTATTTGTTTTGTGACAGATATTTCAACGTTTATATAATCGTTTTTATAGATACCTTTTGTAAATGTATTATTTTTTTTTATATATTTCAAGCTTCGAGTGTCGCTTTCCCCTCCATCTTAAAAAGTATTATAGCTCTACTAAAAACACTCCTATATGCTAACAAAGATTAATAAAGACCCTCAATATACTACATATTATAATGTGTTACCTACAAGTTCTTATTTTCTCATATTTTACTGTGATATTCGCCCAAAATTTAGGGTGCCTATAATATTTGCTCGCGACTGTATATAACATAGAAGAATAGGTATCTGTAAAGAAAGGGCAGATTAAAGAATAAAACTTTATTTGTTATTAATAAATAAATTATCCGGGCAATCCTTTATAAAGATCACAATAATACGTACACACATAAAGTAAGTGTATGCCATATCATTAAGCAAATTTCACAAGAACCAGTGGCTTTAAGAACAAATTAATTTTTTCTTAGACAAAAAATGCTAAGAACATTAGGGAAATTGATTAAACTGTCAAATTTAATCGAAAATGAAAATTCTGCAAAATTTCAAATAGATTTCCCGCCCAAACGTAAAATATTCCGCCATCTATGGAAGTTGTAATGCACGGCAACTTTAGTTAAGCATTCAGGATATCTCGATCTTTAGTGGTTAAGTTAACAACTGATTTAACAAATGGTTATCTCCTAACAAACTTTTATGTTACTGATTTTTAACTTTGACAAACTATCCTTTATGTTACTAGGCATTAATTTGAAAAGAGAAAACACCACTGGATAATTTGAATTACTCAACTACGAACTATTTCATTTTATGAAATAATTGCAAATGTTGTGTGCTTTAGAAGATTAAGGAAAGTAAATTTTGTAGATGTTCTCTCAGTTTTTGAAATGTTTCGGAAGCTCAAATAAATATCTTTCATGAAACAACAGACAAGTGGCTTTTGTTTCGACATGTGTAGAAACAGCTTTTAGTATTAAATCAACTTCATAAATACTCAAAAAAAAAAGTAAGCATAAAGAGTTATATTTTACTCCTTTATACTTACCTTTTTTCTGCGTGTATGTTTATAATATAGCCAAATAATTATGATAAATTATAAAAAAGGAAATTAAAAGTTACGCCTTTCGTGAAAATTTCACCAATTTCAGTATTCAAGCACAAAGATATGGTTAGAAACTTTGAATCGTTCTATTAGTAAATATTGCAAAATTTCGACTTTCTTCAATGGTGTATTCTAATGCATCTTTTAATAATTGACTTTGTGTAAATTACATACATTGTGCAAATGTATAAAAATATGAATTTTCAGAATAAATGATGTGCACTCACAAAAATCATATTTCTCTATTAAACGACCTTGGACACTAAAAAGGTTAGCCAGGTCTGGGTTAAACTGATTATAGTGTCTCAGCGTAAAGAAAACAAAGTTATTAAAGTTTTAAGATCTATTGCTTGTTACAACAAATCATTCATTTAATAAATATTATGCGTTTTGAAGTGATAAATAAAATTTGAAATTCTTCTAAATTTATAATAAGTACGTGCTGTTAGAGTAAAACCTACTATTTTAAAAACAAACAACCCTACATATAGAATTTAATTTGTTACTTCTTTTTATTTTAAAAATAACATTCTAAAATTCTGAATGATATTATAAATAACTTTATCCACTGTGAGTCCTAAGTGAAACCTGGAAGTATATTCTTAACGCTACCGAAGGTTACATAAACGGCAGTCTCAACAAAGACAGTTAAATATCAATCGAACACGCATTAAGTACGTTATGTAATTTACTCGCAACAACCAGTTTGGTAGGCTGGCATCGGTCGCGCATTGGAATTTTTAAAGATACCGTAGTCCACTCCCATGTATAATACACACATTGCACGCATCCAGCGTCTGCACCTGTTTGTTATGTATAAAAGGTCCATTATCTGGCTAAATTGATCTAATTGTCATAAGTTATAGCAGTATTTGTGCTCTTTTTCGCTTTGGGTGATTGACCCGAGTTTATCCACTTAATGAAGAGAGCAAATATGTGCTGTTTTACAGAGCTATGCATGTGCCCGTATACCTAAATGTATTTACTAAATGTGTAGTCGCATTTGTCCTTTATAACATTTGTAATTACTATATGTAATTACAATACAATTCTTGTATGTAGTTAGCAATATTGGGCAATAGTTAACTATATAATCAATTATTTGAGTAAATGACTTCGTAATTTTACTTAGATTAGTTTTCCTATAAACTAAGTGGAAGAAATTTAATCATTTATTCATAAGAATGGGTGGGCGAAATGCATATTGGTGATCGTAGGTTAAATATGTAGGCCTTGCCCTAAACCAAGTATGGGCAACCTTTGACATGTTGTGGGCCAAACTTTAGTGTGCAAATACGTTCGCGAGCCGCATTTAAAAGTAGTGTTCATAATTTTTAGCGATAGATATCATACATGAAATAATACTACAATTATAATGCAATTTATTAAAATAAGAAAATGAAATGAAAAAAATAGGTACAATATTATAATTAAATCGTGAAATTTGGAATTATTACAAACTACGAAAATTAAATAGCGACAACGAAATCAATGAGACCCTTGAGCTTGAATTTGGGAAACTTCGATATTTGAATGAATTCCACTGATACAAAGACGTAAAGAATTTTCCAAATTATCGTCAGTCAGCCTTGTACGATGTTTTGATTTATTAACTTTCATCATTGAAAGGACTGTTCGCATTTATAAGTACTGCCAAACGCACAAATCAATCTTCTTGCGAATTTTCTAAGCTCCGGAAAATGGTCTTCTTCGAGGTATTTTTTGTAGAAATCGCACAACTCCACGTCTTCAAATTTAGATTTTAGGAGTGAGTTTTCTTAAAGCTCCATTTGCAAGTGTATTGGAGCATTTTGTACATTACTTTTTGTTGGAGTAGCTAATAAATTGAAACTATCTTCCATGTTTTTAAAATCGCTAAATCTGTTCGAAAATTGCTCCGACAGTAACTTGAGTTCTTCAGCATATTGAGCATAAGCAGTATTTTCATACGCAGAGAGCGTGGTGAAATGGTAACTGTTACCAGAGAGCCTGTACCTCCCACAAGCGGATTTTGTTTTGAAACGCTTTCAAACGGCTGTACAAATCATTTACTAACTGTTCTTGTTTTTGAAGTTTCAAATTTAAGTCATTCAAATGGCCGGTAAAGTCGACCAGAAATGCTAAGTCAGATATCCATTTTGAGTCACTCAATTCAGATAGTGGTTTATCTTTTATTTGCATAAAATCTGCTATCTCATTTCTAAGCTCGTAAAACCGTTTCAGCATTTTTCCTTTGCTTAACCATCTGACTTCACAATAATATGTTACGTCGTCATATTCGGCTGATATTTCATCCAAAAACGCCTTGAACTGACGATGGTTAAACCCTAGGGATCGAATAAAATTGATGGTTTTTACTACCACATTCATAACATTCTGGAGTCGAATGAACTTAGAACACAAGTTCTGTTGGTGGATAATGCAATGAAGGACTACCAAATCATCTTTTTGCACATTTAATTCAGTTGCTTTTTCATACAAAATTCCGATGAAACCTTTACGTAAGCTGACTATAGAAGGTGCACTATCGGTGCATACACCAACTAATTTTGACCATGGCAAACCAAAACTTGTGAATACCTTTTCAACTTCATTAAAAATGTTCTCTCCTGTAGTGGTTCGTTTTAGCGGCTCTAAAGCAAGCAATTTATCAGTAACAGTGAACTCTTTATCAACACCTTGAATAAATATAGCCAGTTGAGCTGTGTCAGACAAATCAGTGCTCTCGTCTAATGCTATGGAAAATGATTCGAAACCAGCCATACGGTTAATCAAAGTTGTATATATATCATTAGCCATCATTTCTATACGTCGGGCAACAGTTCGTCTTGACAAACTATTTTTTTTCAAATTCATTTTTCTTTTCAGGACACAAAACACTGCAAACTTCTAACATACACTTCTTGATAAATTTTCCTTCGGCAAATGGTTTTAATGACTTTGCCAACTTTGAACTAACTATAAAACTAGCTTTCACAACATTATGAAGTTGTGTTCTTTGTTTATGAAACATTTGCCGCTGTTTTTTCAAATTTGCGGTAAGCTTCTGGATTTTGTCTTTTCTTATTTGTCCTGTCAGTGAGTGCAGCATAGGATGCTTAGTTGAGTAATGCCTCTTTATATTGAATTCTTTCATCACTGAAATGGATTCATTACACAGCAAACAAATAGGCTTACCATTGTGCAAGATAAAAAAGAATTCTTCAGTCAATTTTTCTTGAAACTGGTCACCCTCTGCATCTACTTTTCGGTTCTTTCCACCAGAGATCATTTTCGTTTACTTTTCGTTCGATAAACTTAATAACAAAATAAAATTAGTAAGCACTCAAGATGCACACAAAGTCACAAAGCAAATTGACGGCAATAGCAGTTCGTTAGGATATCGCTTGTCGAAGTTATCACCTATCCACCCGCTTATATAGGCAAAATGAAGGAATGATCTAGAATCGTCTAGTGCAGTTGTCTAGTGTAGAACATTTGAGAAGCTATAATCTTTTGTTGCGCCACCAGTGAGGCGTAAAAACATCAAAAGCTTTGATGTTTGCCGCCTCACTCTTTGATGATCGCCGCCACTCGGCTTGCTCTCTCACTTGATTCCGCAGGAGCAAGCGACAAACCCCATATCACTCGATCTTCCTCATTTGGAGTGAGTATGAGTAATTAGTGTAATATTTTTTTTTAATTGGGTTTTTCAAAATGTCTCTCGGGCCGGATCAAATCTTACAGCGGGCCGGATCCGGCCCGCGGGCTGGTTGTTGCCCACATATGCTCTAAACTATAAATTTAGTCCTCTACATACCTCCTACCAGTAGCACACACTGTGCTATTTTATATACAGATATCTTGCTATCATTCCAGTATAATGTTGCAGATTTTAAACAAATTACTAGCGAATCTAAATTACTTAACTTTTTAAAGAGAATATGTAAAAGATAATTAATGTACGATGGTTTAAAAATAAGTGTTTGCATGAGCTTTAACAACAATTAATGAATATTTGCTTAGTCTTCATTTATATATAATTGAACAATACTAAGCATTTTTGCTTCAAAATTTGTTAGCTACAGTAAAGAACTTCAATTAATTTTCTATATCACCGCCTACATTTAATTCCTATTCGACTTTATTCATGATCCTTTAACTCCATCGGCAGTTTTTTTTTTCTTCAGATATTCCCTTCTGCTCCATTCAAATTTCAAATGGAATTAATGCCTGGAAATTCTATCAAAAGCTCCAATTCATAATCCACGAATT
Source organism: Protaetia brevitarsis (assembly GCA_004143645.1). Lineage (NCBI taxonomy): Eukaryota > Metazoa > Arthropoda > Insecta > Coleoptera > Scarabaeidae > Protaetia > Protaetia brevitarsis. The sequence continues at coordinate 63,139 of RXPK01002611.1, read as the reverse complement.
TTAAGGGTATGCTTCTCGGGTTTTCATTTGTTAATTAGAAGCTTTTGTGCAAAACTCAGCGAATTCCTTTCGCTTAAATGAATATCCTTTTTACCGTTTCTAGTTCTACGACTAATTTCGGATCTGGCTCGATTTCCTGAAGGATTATACATAGATTGTTCGGTTTTCTATTGCTATATAGGAGTACCCTACTTATCCTCATTATGTAGTGCTTTCATTAAAAATTTAGTAGAGAGAAAATTTGAGTTTGAAATAATTTGCTTTCGAATTGAAAGTTCAGTAAAATCTCGTCAATATCGCAATGTTGCTTTAATCGGCATTTAAACTAATAATCATTTATACAAATATCACATATCTGACACAGAGAGAAATGAAAATATTTAAATTATTGTTCTCACTCTTTTGCATTCATTCAAACAACATTACAGTTACTTTAAATCAGCCTATTTATAATTTTGTTCACAGAAACACTGATGTCGTTCAAGAAAAAGCGTATTTTTTCTGAATTCTAATTCAAATAATTTTTTGCTTTCAACGTCAGTTGAAATACTTATTTTCCTGATTGAGAATGGATGTTGTCTCACATAAAATTAAATCTATAGGTATTACAGAAATTGTCCTAAAGATGGCGCTTCTCCTATTTCACTCCAGTAACTTGGCATATTTAGCACTAATAACACGACAAACCTAAATATAACATATTAATCCAGTGTATTTGGCAGGTAATCTACTAATGGGGGAGCTGTGATAGCCTATTAAAAAAACTGTTGGTGAATTATGCAATAGCAATGATGCCACGTCGACAAACCCTGTTTATTTTTAGTGCATACAATATCTCGTCCAGATATTTTGCACTTCATATTATTGATTGATATCGTGATGTATTAACTTTCTTGCAAAGCGAATTAAATGTCCATAAAGTTTTCTATAACAACGTAACGTTATTCATTGAAAAATAGCTTTTTATAAGTTTATTTAATACAACAAAAACAATTATTATGAAATAACACACACTCCATCTGACATGGAATCTTCCAGAAACATTGCAGCTCTTAGCCTTTTGTGTTTAGATTCCCATTTCCAGCCATTCTCGTTTCCTAGTACCTGGCAGTAATCTGTACAGACAACACACACTCCATCTGACATGGAATCTTCCAGAAACATAGCAGTTTTTAGCCTTTTGTGTTTAGATTCCCATTTCCAGCCATTCTCGTTTCCTAGTACCTGGCAGTAATCTGTACAGACAACACACACTCCATCTGATATGGAGTCTTCCAGAAACATTGCAGCTCTTAGCCTTTTGTGTTTAGATTCCCATTTCCAGCCATTCTAGTTTCCTAGTATCTGGCAGTAATCTGTACAGATCTCTGGCTGACTGATCGAAATAATGCTCTGAGTTCATTATTGGCTTCTCAAAACGTTCGTCTATATTTTTGCCTATCTAGAGCCTCGCCTTCATATAGGATTTGGCAAGCGCTCTTCGTCATCCCATTACACAGTGTGCAATAGATAGCTCCAGTGATAGTTCTAGTGTCCTTTCAGTGAAGACGATACCTACCAAGCTGCAGTAGTTCTTCAGTCTTCTTCTTTAATGGTCCTTTAATAATGCTCAATCCATCAATTTGCCCGATTGTATTATTCCAATGTTGTGTTTCTCTTTAACCCAATGCCTTGCCTGTTCTCGCGCTGTGTTTCTAAACACTCCTAGAATAGGTTCGGGGCTAAACATGAAGCCCATGATCCCTTTCTTGCGTAGTCATCGGCTTTCTGGTTTCGTCTATTGCCGAATGTCCTAACATCCACAGCAAGGTGATTTTATTGCGGTCTGTCAGACTATTCAGTGCTCGAATACATTTCCAAACCAGTCTTGATTGCATCTTAGAATTCACTAGTGTCTTCAGTATCACCCGTCTGCCTATTGCAACCTGTAAACCAGATCAATTCTCCAAACCTATCTCTGTAGTTGGATTGCTTCCTGCTTATCCATTTCCTGATTTCTATCCCAAAATTTCTGTTAAAAAAGGTATGTCTAAATCATTTAGTTTGTTCTCATTCTCAAAAGATTGCGTTCCGTGTAATGGGCAATGCTATTGCGTCCCAATCCTGCTTATTTGCCATTTTATAGTCCATGCAGTCTGAGATGCACCATTCTTGCCAGTAACTCGAGAAGGGAGAAATCTAGGAAGCATTCCATTGCTGCTGTAGAAGTAGTTTTCATTGCTCCTCCTATTTCTAAACACGCAAGCCTCTGTATCTTGCTATGTTCAGCTATAGCAGTTTGATACTGGACCTTGTTCATCACACCATATCTCCAGTACATCATACTAGATCTTAGGTCGATTTCAACTAAGCTTGGAGTCTAGAATGATACCAACATATGTTACTTCCTCTGACAGCTATTACTTTATATCTTCACTCCGAAGTTTTAGGAATCCATGACTATTTCAGTTCAGTCTTCTCGTGAATGCTGTTATGGTCATTTTGAAGGGATTGATATTTAGACCTTTCTACTCGGTCAATGTTTGCACAACTTGTAGAGAGTTCTGCATTTTGTCCCGCACTATGCTCTTGAGCTTACCCTGGGTAAAGATTACAAGTTCATCTGCATAACTAAAAAAGTTTTATGTCCTTTCTTGTCCAGCTTTACTAATAGCTCGTTCACGGCCAGGTTTCACAGCAGAGGGAATAAAACCCCAACCTACATTCATCTTCTTTCGACACAAGCCACCAATGATGAGTGTGTAAACTGATCTCTGTTTAAACATGCAGTCTATCCATCTGCAGCTTGTTTCGTCGATTTCTTTATTCCTCAATGCTTTGTAGATTGATGCTGCGGAAGTATCGTCGAAGAATGTGCACCAAAGCACTTCCTTGGTTTGCAAAGAATGCTCAGGCCTCTGTAAGAGGTGATGTAAGGCTGTCTGTTATTGGTCTCAGAGACTTTGCTCTATCCTCTTCCATTTTGCCAGGTTTTAGAATAAAAATAACTCTAATCAGCCACCAGGCCATTGGCATACAGGGTGAGTTTTTTATTTTGGAGGGTATGATAAAGTAAAGTTCTTCGTTGTTGAATGGCTTTTTGAAATGTTATGAGGTGGGGGATCGAGTTCGGCACCATTCAGTGAGCCGCCTACATTATAACAAATCTTATTAAGATCTTTTTTTGATTTGATGCAGTGTTTTAGAGATATTCCGTTGTCTCAAGATAAAAAAATTCACTCAGTATATCCTAGTGCAAGACTTTGCCTGAATAACATACTAAGCTTCTAGAAACTTACCTTCCTAAAATATTTGCATCTTAGAAAAATGCGGAATGAATTAGAGAAAAATTTTAAAAGAAATGTGACTCTTTTTGGGGAGAAATTGCTTGGAACCACTTTATATATTTCTGCTAATATGTACTAATATATGCCCATTTTCATTTACATTTTACAGTTTGTGGTTGGATTCTTCAGTTTTCTACTCCTGCTATGCTGTGAAGGAGCGACTGCTTCGTTTAGGGCATCGCTGGTGCCAATTCATGCATCATTCGGACTCACTACGTTTATGTTGGCGATAGCTGCTTGTCTTACTGGACTGACGCAGAAAGTAATAGACAGCTTAGGGTACGTATATGGAATAGATTTTAATCAGTTACAATTTTTTACACTACAAGATTCAAATTACACCATCATTCTTGTCTTTATTACTATACGATGTAGATTAAATTAAGATAAGCGCAGCGTGTTTAAAATTGATTATTCTGCAGATAACATAAAGCATAAAGCATTTTGGAAAAATAGAAATCAGAATTTCATACATTATTAGAAGGGGCGCTTACAGTAATAAGTGACTGGGCACCAATATGTAAAATAGGAAAGTACAAAGAACTCTTTAAATGAAAGTACTGACTCAGACTTACTTTGGGGAAAATCTATTTTCGTTTGAAACCCATCTAATATTTTATTTCATTGTACATCCCTTTTGGCCTCCGTTACACTGTCTGCAATTAAAAGCACTTCACCCGATAGTTGTTTGCATATTTTCCAGAAAACTTTATAAATGTACAGTAAAGACTCGATAATCGGGAACAATCACAGCCAGGGATAATACGGATTAATAAAAAAATCCGGATGATCGCATATTGCATTTTTATGCAAATAAATTTAAAAATACTGTTAAAACAAATCCACTTTATTCTCAAAATCTTCAAAAAATACATTATGTTTGTATAATGTAAGTAGGAATATAAGTATAATAGGTAAACCTACATATTAAATATGTACATTCTACGAGATTTTCTTTTCTTTTTGAAGTGCAATAATTGAAGAATGTTTAACTACAGCGTTCTCTAGCATATTTTTTAGGGCAAGAATATCTCCAATTCCAAGATTATTTTCTTCAGCCCATTGCAATCACAATATAAAATATTTTATTGCATCCACGTGCTTGATTTTTTTTTTTTTTTTGGCTGGATATCGACTTCTTCATCACCGGTCCTGTCGTCTATCGCCTCAACTTCAGGATCGCCATCATCTATGACAGTTTCTACATTTTCCACCCATTAATTCATTCCATCATTTATATGAATCTCGCCATAAATTTATGTCAGCATGTTTGAAATTTCTTGGTAGCCTTGCCCTATTTGCTGCCATTTCCTTTGTAATAAGCTTAGAGGAATCAGATTATCTGGGTCATAATTGGGTAAATTGCCTGATAAAAGTTTGTGCCAACACTTTTTCTAAAAAGTTAGTTGTTACTTTTTGCCATGAGTTATGGAGCAAACAAACGACACCTAGAAGATTAACACGCTTAATGCATTTACCGACAGCATATCCGTCTTCGAGTAGTGAAAGAATATACCCTTTTTGTAATTTAACTTTGTTAATTTGATAGCATCTTGATCCATCGGTTGTATCAAAACTGTACGATTTGCTGGTATGTATGTAAATAGAAGGGTGATGTTACACTGCGACCTAAAAGATCTGTTGTGTCCCCTATTCTTGCTGCTTTACAGCTGGCCTTCCAATCCTATCCTTTCAGAAAGTGTAGGATGTCAGAGGGCCCCAGTCTAGGTGAGTCTCGCTCTTCGATTTCACATGCTCCCATGTGCAACGCCCTCGAGTTGCACAGTGCTACGCATTTTGAAAGGAGGTGGATGTGTATTTCATCCTGTTCACCACAAAATCCACATTCAGATTCCTTTTCCAATCCAAGCTTACGCAGGTGTCCTTTCAATCTACAATGGCCTGAAAGTATTCCTGTTGATATGCGAACGTTGTTCTTACTCAGGTTGATGCATTCTGTAAACCTCTTCTGGTTATAAGTTCCCAGAAGAATTTTACTTTGCCTCATTCCCTGGAGATTTTCCCAGTAACTGGATTTTCTCTCGCTCCAGTTCTATTTATAGTTTCTTCAGTATTGTACTGCTACTTAACCCGCAAAAGGATTCATGCCCTACAAAAGGCATTTCAGCCCCTTTTTTTGCGAAATTATCCGTTATTTCGTTTCCTTCCACTCTTATGTGACCCGGAACCCACAGGAGGGTTACTTTATTTCTTTTGCCTAGCTCATTTAATTTCCCTAGGCATTTCCAAACCATCTTGGAACTGATTTCATATGAGCTCGGCGCCTTGATGGCTGCTTGACTATCAGACATGACGATAATCTCCTGCTTTCGATAATTTCTGTCTATATTGAACTGGACACATCTTTCAATAGCGTGTATTTCCGCCTGAAATATACTTGGATATTTTCCCAAGCTTTCGAAATATGTGGTTCCAGGCCCATATATTTTTATTCCAGCTCCCTCTGCCGTTTTGGAGCCATCAGTATACCATTTGATGGCGTTTCTATTCAAGTTCAAGATGGTGTTATGATCCCACTCGCTCCTGTTACTAAGCTTTATGATGAATTCCTTCACAAAGCTGACAAAGCTGAATTTTTTTAACATATCATCCCGGTGCATATCCCAGGTTTGATCACCGTCAGGAGATTGAGGCCTATGCCTAATCATTCCTTCCTTGGCCATTCTGAGTGTGGTTCTTTTTGCCAGGCCCTCTACTACGATGTGGAGAGCGGTAAGATCCAGTACTATTTCGATGGCCGTTAGCATACACATGCTAATCATTGCACTTTCGAGAAGTTAATTCTTGCGGTGGCCAGATTAGTTCTTTTGCTCCATGCTACTGATGCATAAGTGATGATCGGTCTCACTATCGCTGTATACATCCAAAGCAGTATTTTTGGGTTACATCCCCAATTTTTCCCTGCAAAGTTTCTGCACACCATCAGAGCTCTTTTGGCCTTGTTGGTTACCTCAAGTTCATGTTTGTTCCATAGAAGTTTATTGTCTAGGGTAAGGCCTAGTTTTGCTGGTAAAAACAAAGTGAATATTTTTCCATCTTTACTAATCAATTTCTCTTCGAGGCGGTGACATGGTGCATTGTCAATAAACAGTAAAGCTTTTTCAGGAAGATGTTGTTTTTTTTAAAAATTACTTCGCTTGTTTGCAAAACGAACTGTCTAACTAATCCTTAAAGAACAGAAGTCATCCATGCATTACCACTAGTGACGTATTCCATAGAGTTTTGTTCTTGAATACCCTTGGATTCTTTGCTTTACCAATAACAAGAAGCCGAAGTTTTTGCGTACCATCACCATTTATGCAAGCTAGAAACGTGATTCGTTCTTTGCTTGATTTTCTGCCGGGCGCCGTCGTTTCGTTGTTGCGAACCAAGGTTTTCTCAGGCAATAACTTCTAAAAGAGGTCAGACTTGACAGCATTATAAATTTGGCAGGGAAGAAGATCGTGAGCTTCTATTACTTGCCTTAGTTTGGCAATAAAAGAAGCTACAACAGATTCATCATTTGACAATTTCTCTCTGCAGATTTTAAGATGCCTGGGCCATTGTCCTTTTTTTAAAATTAAGAAGCCAGCCTCTGCTTGCAACGAAGTTATCTTTTGTATAAATATTCTGGAAAAGTTGCCGAGCTTCTACACCTAGTGTTTCAAATGAAATAGGAATATGTTTCCTTCATTGTTGAGGAAACCAGGAACACAATTCTCTTTCCATCTCCGCATATTCTGCTTGACGTAAAGTTTTACGACAACCTTTCTCAGAATGGCAAATTCGAATAAATCTGAATCATTGATAAGTAAGTCTCATCATCAAAAGGCTTATTCTAAAATAAACTAATCTTACCTCCTTATTTTATCCTCATTTTTTCTTATATCAGAAATGGTAGACGTTCCGACATCGTACTGCAGGACAAGTGACTTACCACTAACACCATCTCTTAGTTTGTCTAATATTTCACACATTTGTTACAGACAAATTAAGATTTTTACGTTTTGCCATTCTGCACTACACACTAAACTAAAACAAGTCCGGCCGTCAAATAATCAAAATATAAATGAAATAGATAATGGGTTTGCATTCCTAGACAGGTTAGAACCGATGAACTGATGATCATGCTATGTAACCATCGCAAATTCGGATTATCGATTCAGGCGGTTCGAATTACAAGGTACATAATTTAACCTTTGTGTCAATCTGGACTACCAAAATATCCGGGTTATCGTACTCCGGATTATCGAGTCTCTACCGTACTTCTAAAGCTCATTTTAAACAATATTTATCATATGAGAATCAGTTTTCCGCGCGTATTGTTGCAGAAACCGTTATTATGAACCGATATTCGCGTTTCATATCATAAAAAGCATACAGTATGGCTTTAATACATATTCCCCCTGTAATTACATACACAAAATGTAAAGCATTCAAGTCTCAAATGGTACTTTCACTTGCAGCATGCAACAGTAATCTTCTCATGAAAAAAAACTTATTGTTAGTTAAGAATCTAAATTACTAATTTCCCCTATATAGGTATGAATGTACATACGTACGTTCTACTATATAAGCTAAAAAGGCGCTCCCACGTCCAATTTGTACGCTGCAGTTAATAAGTAGAACTGTGTTATTGCAATGATGCGTAAAACTTTCTATCCAGCGATTTCAATATGCATTGGGATTAATTAGCTGAATGTAGGATAACTACTACTACGGCGCAGATCTCTCGAAGTGCATTAGAATTTTCCAATTCAATTCAATTCAAACTGAAAAGATAATTATTTGATGTTTGTACAAAATATATACAAGGTGTGTAGATATTCGCGAAAGACCTGCGTGTGGCGACCTTCTTTGTTAAATTCTTAATCGTCTATGTTAATTGAGAAATCTTGTATCTTATATCCTGCATCTACAAGATGTTTCGAAACCTTCAATATTCACTTAGTTAATATGCATATTTATTTTTAATTATTCTTGCTGAAAGGAGCAGGAGGATAAATAAGTTTTCCGTAAATGACGGATCTTTATTGAAAATACATATGGCAACATAGCACAGTGATTGCAGTATTCACGACAGCGTTGTAAAAAATCAAATTAGCTCGAATTGCCAAATTTATCATTGTATTATCTTTGGTATTTATGTTGGGCGTGCTTTTCTGTCATTCGAAATAGTAATTAAATAATTCTTTATTAATTTTAGTGTTTATTCAGTCTTGCACGCTTTTTGGGCGTTCCACTGTTTTTTTTTTCTTTCGCGGATTTTTCATTTATCGAGTATGCTGATACGTATTGCTGTGTATTAAACGAAATAAATAGAAAAATTCAGTATGATTTTAAAATGAAAAAGAAAAAATATTAGGTAGCTCAACGCAAAAGATTTTTAATAAAACAAAAGAACTATTAATCTCAGAGTTACCCTGGCGAATTAAAACTTTAATCTAATCACGAAAAGTAAATTGTGAGTAAAAGAGATCAGACTTTCTTAATTACACGAAAAATTGCAAAGGTTTAATATAAAATAAAAGATCAGAATTTTTAATCCGTTGATGCCATTAAACAACAAATTTATTTCAACAAAACGAGCTAAAATACAATTGTGCAGAAAAGAAAACCCTGAACTGAAAGTTCTGACCTAAAATAAAAACTGCACTAGACTCCTAATTTAAAATAGGACAATGCTATTTCGTATGCAAAGCAAACAAGAAAGGTTTTATTTGTTCAGGAAGATTATTCAATATATAAAACCTTTGAATTTCTATCCACTTGGTTTCACAAATTAAACTAATCTAAGCGTGGACAAATGCAAGAAACTTACAAAAAATGGAAAACTGAATGATAGGAAAATGCTTCTACTCATCCAAACGAGGTGATAGGAAAAATTAAAAATGATACAGCAAAATAGATTAACAGAAAAATTAACTCTTAAAATATAAATGACAGAAAAAACTAAAATAAATAGTCCTAAACAAAAAAATAATAATTGATCTTATATCAACCAAGTGTACACTTCAATGCATTAACAATTATTACAATAATAATTCTTTGATTAACTATATTAAAGAAGAAAGTTAATTTTTTCAATACAAAATGAATAATAAAATAGCAACAAATATTTACAAAATACGTCTACTTACATCAATAGTCGAACAAGGAAGTTCTTAACCAAACCCTACAATTCTTTTCCTACAAAAATCCCTCTCTCAAAATTCGTACAACGCAGACGTAGAACATTACAATGACAATATTTAATAGAATACGCATAAATCAGCACAAGCAAACAGTAGACATTTGAATGACTGGATTAATTAAAAATCAACACTACATAAATAAAATCATACAACAAACTCTTAAACTAAACTTATACAAAACAAAACAAAATTGTGAAAATTCTCGATAAATTGAAAATCAGCTGTACGGACAAAGAAAACACAACAACCAAAATATACAATTTAAAATACACCTCAGTGATAAAAGGGTAGTATGGATTACGGAGTCCAAAACTACAGCAGTATGATGCGTGTCATGGAAATAAGGATGAGGCAATGTAAAATATCGTACTCCTTGGGCAAACTGGAGGCATCCTACAGCAAATGTTTTTGGAAAGTTAGATCAACAACTTTGGGAAAGAGGTTCATTTATATCACGTTACCGAAATGCTCCAGCATGTATGGCAGCATGTGGGATTACTAAGGATTCCGCAAGAAGGGAGATCTGGACCTGGTTACATAAAGAAAGTACAAAGAAATGGAGGTCGACTGAAGGTCAACTCCATACCAAAACGCTGATAGGGGATGGGGATGGTAGTTTCTCTGATAACCTACTAGAGCAATAAGAAAGAAGTTAAAACCATTACTGGGTTGGTAACTGGACACTGTCCTCTGAAAAAGCATCTATACAACACAGGCCGTGTAAGCGAACCGTGGTGTAGAAGATGCGAACTACAGGAGGAAACGAGTTTACATGTAATCTGCACATGTGAGGAACTGAAGGTACTCAGGCAGAAATAATTTCGGGAGAGATCTATTGGAGCCTTCGAAGGTCCTCAGTTTCCACTGGCAAGATACTGGGCTTTTATAGAGAACACCAGGCTGCTCGAGTGGAAATAAGAGAATCAATAGGGATGGTACAATGAGCACCAAGCTCAAGTGCCCGAACATCAAGTGCCCACCCTAACTGAATGAATGAATGAATGAATGAACATACCGTTGAATGTGCGACCCAATATGCTGTACATGTACGATGGAGCTTCCGGTCAGCATGCTCTTAATGTTATAAATAATAGCTGGAGGAACTTTTTCCAAATAGATGGATTGACCGTGCTGGTCCATATCATGGCTCGCGAAATTCTTAAACTATGCCTTCTTTAAATGTCGACAAAATGATTGGAATAAATTAACGCATCAGTGTTGGATAATGGAGCGAGTGATTGAAACTTTATATGTATTGAAACCAACTGCTAATTTTAGTACATGTCCACGATGATTTTCTGTGCACCTTCTATCAACAGAAACTTGAATAATATACAATAATGTTGCCATATGTAGGTTTCTTTTTATATTCAAATGAATCCTACGAACATAGAAGACAACGTACAATATTATAAGATTTTGGATTAAGAAATAAACAAAGAACATCGCTAATACATTTAATTCTTTCGCCAATTTTAACACAACTTCTATATACACTAATGTAAAACCTTATACTTATTATGATGTATCTATATATATAATAATTGTATATTATACGTTTAACTTTAGAACTAGGGCTTATCAAAGGCTCCCAGAGGAAGGTATTGTGGTAAATACCATAGGTATGACCCTGGTGGCCCTTACAATTTTGATGGTCTACATTCTGCAGAAGGACGAGTTCCGTTTTAGGGCCCATATCCTGATACGTTCAGGGGATTTGTGATTTTTTTCCCGATTCTGAAATACTTGGAGCCGATAAACGATAGGACGCAATATATATAGTATTCGATGCGAACTTATAATAATAACGTTTTTATTATCACATGTTTGTGTATGGAATTTTTCTCATTATAAACGATATTTTGCAGAACGAACGCTCGATTTTCTGAGTAATTAAATATTGATTGCCTTATTCAAGTTAATGGCAACGGTTACATGACCGTTTGTGGTATCTAAATTTGATGTATCATAAAGCAGATGTCAATGACATTATCTCTCTTGTTTTAACAACTTATGTGATGATGATAAGCAATGCATGGACTTTTTTTTAATAAAATTTAGCGGTTATATATGTAGATATATTATTTTTTTAATATTAATCATTAAGCAATGAATAAGTTAATAATAAAGGCAATTTTCAGTATATAGATTATATTTTATAAAGTATTTATTATTTAGATGACTCTTGATTAATACAAATGAAATAAGCGAATAAATATATACCTACAAATATGTTTGAAATATTAATTATGATGATAATCATTATTATTACGCCTAATTAATAAACCTATTATTATATTACGTATTACATTCATTAATGTGTTATTTTTGTTTAATTTTTAGAAAAAAATATTGACATAATTTAGATATATGTATAGGTATTATCGCACAAGTATCTAAATAATTTATTTATATTTTTATCTGGTATTTAACTTTATAAATTTAAGCAATGCCTTTCAATACAAATTTAGTTTAACGTAAGGAATACAATCAGTTGTATAAATTTGCATATAGTCGTAAAAATTACGAAAAATCGTTTTTATGCAATTGTGTATATTTTCCTTTCTACTGCAATATGTTAAATGCAAAATTTTCCATCCCAAGGTTTAGTATGGGAGAAGTGTCACACTACATTCGTTTTAATTTAAAAAAAAATTAAATCAACTTCAAGTTATGCGAGGGTAAACAATACATTTATTTCTCTAATAAGATTTTTATAATATTTTTGTCCCTATATACAGATTTATGCAACACAGAAAATCATATTCCATTTTACACATTACTTTTCTTCCAATTGCTGCCTTAGTTATTCAATTTATTGGCCTGTATGAATATGTGCACTATAGTGGTATAATGTGTTCGAAAGTATTTTCAAAGAAAGTCAATTACTTTTAGGAAACATTGCCTAAACTTGACACACCAATTTTTAGAATTGTTTTCGATATGCAATTAGTACCTTCAGAATATGAGTATTGGTTCAAACATAGAAAAAATGATGTAATTATTTACAGTGATGTCTCGTAATCATATATAGTTCGTTCCACAATTGGCATTAGAACGTTTCCAGCAACACAATAAAAAGCAAACTAATTTGTTTATTATAATTACAAATAAGAATACAAATCACTCCGGTATAGCTAAATATTCCAATGAATTCTCTTGGCTGAAATAAGATCTTTCGTCCATCTTTCTTTTTTTTTTCTATGAAGATTTTTTCTAATATTGTTTAGCACTAACATTTTTTTTAGATTTTAAAAACCTATTTGCACCGTTTGTTATGATTGATTTAATCTTAAGGGACGCTTAAGATGTGACATTCAGTGTGTGTATTAAATATGAAATCATCTTTAAAGAGTCACTTAAAATCAAACCGAGCTTAATATGTAGTTGAGTATTAGATCTACACTGTTGAAAATTTTAACACTTTTTTGACTAATTTAATAGTCAGGAGAGGTCTACACTGTTTTTGTGTTATTTTGGCGAGAACTATAGAAGTTTAAATTTGACGAACAAAGATAGTCAATATTGTCTATTGCTAAGCGGTTATTTTGTCCAACTAAACGTGGAATTATGATATACTTCTAGTCACATTTATTTGATCTAGGCTAGAACAAATTTACTAGCTGTTTAACTAAATGAATGCGATCTATTGGATGATTTAACACCGTTTTCTAAACACAACGTCTTTTTAATATGCAACTCCTATTTCTTAGTGCTATAATATTCTCTCTTTAAGACAATTCTCAATTATAAATATACAGAACCACTCATTCAAAAGTTTTGGTTTCAACTAAACGTACTAATTTTAAAATGATTTTTTGAGAACCGCCGAAGAATTAACGCCAACGCCGTAATATTTTCAACAGTGTAGTCACCACTATCTCATCGTGATACGATTTTTCTGCATTAATTTACATTCCAAGCATAAAACAATTGAAAGACCGAGGACTGCAACTAAAAGAATCATCCCTATATGAATAAAAACAGAGCTAACCTTTTCTTACGACAAGCCTTCCTATATTTGGAAATCCAAAGCTTGAAGTTTCCAGCAAATACTTCTTCCAATCTTTCCAGTTGCTGAGTTCCAAAATTTAGAAATTTTTAATATTGTAACCATTTTTTAAAGCTATGACTTTACGACGCAAACAAAAAGATAAATACTTCAATATAATTTTTCACCTCTATGACTATAAAGAATACAATGGGACAGGCTTTCTTTTCATGATTAATTAATAATTTTCAGGTAATGCACAGCATTGTAATGCTCTTTCCAAAAAAACCTTTAACTGATTGCAGATTCTATACAATTGGTTGGAGAAAACAATTTATCATTTGATAGAACTTCTAAAATTTTCTTGTTGCAATCCTTCCAATAATTTAGATCACCCAGTGGAAGTACAATCCTTAAAGTTATCAAAAATTTGCTTGAAACATCGCCTGGAGTATAAGCTTTAAATAGCACAATTTTTCCTTCATTCAAAGGTTGAATTAATGACGTCGTATTTGGGAACGAAAATATCACATCATTAATACCTACTAAAGCGGATGGAATGATATATACGTTATTCTTAGAAGGTTTTTTTTTACGGGTAGGTTTGTCATTTACTTAACACATTAATAAAAAAATATTATATTTATTACTTCATTTTTAGCATTTTTCACTGTTTGTTTGCGAATAATTAAATCCAAAGGTCGCGAATGTGGAATTTGTCCGCATTTTAATTATCGCGAATGATCAAAACTTGCGGATGTCAAATCCGCGAATGTTAAGGGATTACATAGTATTAATTAAGATAATTTGCAGCCTGTAACATTTAAAAATATCTACCACATTAGGAAAAAGACGAAAAAGAAGTTGATAAAGAAGAAAGACATTTAAACGCGATCTTTGGAGATTGATAAAAAAAAAAAACTAACAACTAAATATACAGGGTACCAATACAAAACTGGTTTAGAGAGATAGATCAAAAAAAAATCAGTGAAATTTGTCAACTGGGTTTACAGAAAACGGTACTTAGAGATAGCAACGTTTTTACGGTATTAATAGCACTGTTAGGACTTTATCACTTCACTAAAATAATAAATTTTTGCATTAAATTTATAGAAAACGTTTCTGAATAAATGGAGACTAATAAAAAAAAGAATATCCATTAAATAGAACCGGAGATATTGAAGTTGAAAGGAGAGATTCATATTACGATCACAAAACAGTAGTGAGCCCCTTAATTAATTAGGAATTCTTCTGGCGAAAACTTTTAATGGAATCTACTAACATTTTTTTTATATATTCTGAATATAAACATTATTAATCAAGCTTTTGCAGCAAGAAAAAGTCTTCAAAAATCAATTTAGATCATCTCCATAGGAGCGTTTTGCATTTTTGCAGAAAAGACATTGAAATCACAGATTAAAACTTGTATTGGTAAAGTTATGTAGGTGGTTCGAAAATACGAGATATCACCGTAATTATGTTAACCAACAGCCAGCACAATGATGTCAAGTGATTACGTCATATCGACGTCTATAAAACGTCACTCTACTAGCTGGGACAATAAAAAATTTGTAAAACAATATCCTCAGTTATTATCACTAAACTTATACAATGTCTATAGTGCCTTTACATACACTATTTACCATATAAATATATAGCATGCCGGGATGGTATTTTGATTTTGTGCACAGCTTGCTTCGCCTCATTCTTTGGATCACACAAATAACACATTTGTAGCTAATGTTCTATTAAGCACACCTCCATTAGCGGGCTTATTTACTAACAATAGACATTCCAGGACTAAATATTATCAGTGGAACGAGGAGGGAATTGTAGTGAATGCTCTTGGTATGGTACTGGTAGCCCTCGCTATTTTGGTATCTTTCGCTGTACGCTCACCGTCCCCAAAAGGTGACACCAAGGTTTACGTCACCGAGCGATTGTAGGAAAACGCGCTAGATGGCGCGCCACATGCCTCGGAAAACGATAAAACTCCCAATAACGAAGTAATAGAAAGATACTGACTTCCCAATTGGACTGAAAGATAGCTACTCTATAATCATTCGAACCTAATAAAAGTATGGCATATATGGAGCGAAAGCAAATATATATGCATCGTCCATTAGGTCCAATTTGGATGGAAGTATCGGAATGATTGCTGTGTACATTTCCTTGAGAAAGATTACAGAGGTAGACTGGATTCAAACCAATGTAATTTAAGTACATAATTGTAGCGTAGATGCAGAAGTATTATTAATTAAATTATTTTCAAGTTGTTCCATCGTACGTACATGAAACATTTTTCAAAAATTCTTTCACCGAAAAGTTTAACAAACGAATTTAATTATTACCACACATGGAAACTTTTAAGAGAACGACAAAACCAGACTACCTCTGCAAATGCATCATACAGTGAATATTTGGTGATGTTAACAATTAAAGTATGCCAAACTAATTATAAATACGTATTTCTATTTTCAACATTTCTTTTCCTTCTTAGTTAACTTAATAATTATTACTAATTAATTTATTTCTTTTGGATGTCGTGTTGCACTGACTATGTATAAATTTAATAAAACCATTACGATATTGTTGACGTGTTAAAATTGGCAGTCGAATATTTTACCGCAATAATTTGTAAGTTAAAATTATAAATATCATTACATATACAAACATTGAAAACGCTGAAAAATATATGTAAGTAGCGACTTCCAATTGTTCATAGCTGTATATTTGATACTTCGACGTGTTAGCTCAAAAATCATATTCATATGAACCGTAAAAATACATGTTTAGCAAATATTTACTCATGAAGCAAAATTAAAATATCTCGCAATCATTTTGAATAACTTTAAAATAATGGCGAGAAATTTAAATTTTGTTTACTGAGTATTTAAATGTAATTAATCGTGCTAATTCTTTTAATAAACGCAATAACCAAATACGAATACACATTATAATCATGCATATAAATTATATCATTAAAATCATATACGAACATAGATAATAAGAAATAGTAATGTAGTTAATTGTAAGATAGTCGTTATAGAATAGATTTTCTTAAGATAATCTTTATATAAACTTCAATGTAGTATCGAGAAAATATATTATTATTATTATTATATATAGGTATATGTATTGATGTTAGAGTATAATAGATTTTACAGCTATTTAAATATGTATATTTTAGATTTGTATAAATTTGAGGTTGCTTTAATTGCGAGGAACAAAAAAGGTACAATTGTTTTGATGGACCAAACAAATTCTATTTACAAAGGAAATAATTTGTTGTTTTATATCTATATATTATACATTGTATACATATATTTGTTATGATTTATACATACTTCTTTATATATAACTTTATTTACGAAAAATACAAGTATAAATAAATGAAATATATAAATATATATATTGTGAAAATTTATAAATGTTTTAATAAATGTATTACCGTAGTTTATGTGTTTTATTTATTATCATTCAAATTATAAAAAAGTAAATATAGCAATATATAAGTTGAGTTATCAACATCAATTATTTTGGTGTCTGTGCTGCCATCTTTGAAATAGTACCCTAAGCAATTCAAGCTCGTCGAAGAAAATAAGGTTCATACTCTGACTAGCTTTTATTTTACTTATATTGAATTCCTAGAGATTACTAAAATAATGTTTATACACTTCATAAACTATATATGTTAATGAAATTAGATCTTTTTCTTGATGATAGAATTCTCAAGTATATTTTTAATTCTTCTATTGGCACCACTGCAGTGATTTGCTGCAGTTCCCTTACCACACTTCACACTTGACATATGACATTTATATTTGACGTCAGTATATAAACATTGGGATTTTATCCTTAATTCGTCATTTAATTGTTGTTGTGCTTAGTGCTTGGCGTTGTAGATATTGTTTATTAATTTGTAAAACTATTCAGCATCCAAAATGGGGAAAGGATTTAATAATTACATGTGTAAAAAGTTTTTCCATCCAGCTTCCAGAGATAATCTAAAGAGGGTATGCTATATCTAAAAAAAAAAAGAAAATTAAACATTATCTAACATTCCTTATGTGATTTCCAGGTATGGATGGCAGAACAGAAGGCCGACGCTTACAAAAAGAAACAAGAAGAGTTACGTCAACAATATGAAAAAGAACAGGATTTGCACGATAACAAGGCTATGCTTAGCAAAGAGAGCAAAGATAAGTTGAGTATAAGTTTCATGTATGAACCGCCACCAGGAGCCCGAAAGGAGAGGGAACGAGAGAACAATGAACCGGAGTACAAGTTCGAGTGGCAACGTAAATACAATGCTCCGAGAGAAAGTTACTGCAAAGGAGACCAAGAGATTCGAGATCAGCCGTTTGGAATTCAAGTGCGAAATGTTAGATGCATCAAATGTCACAAATGGGGTCATATTAACACAGGTAATTTCTATATCTTTATTATTTTACAAAAGAATTACACGATGCAATAAAAATTAACATGAATAAAGAGCTGTAACCAGGTAAGTGTAGTGAAAAATGGCCTTGAAGATAATTTCTTAGATCTTTTTTTTTGCTCATCTATTATATTTCTATCTTGTCTGGCTTATGTAACATTTGCTACACTATTAGTATTTTAATTGGTTAAATGTATAGAAAATGTATTAAATTTTGTTCTAACCTGGAAATAAATCGCTGCAAATTGTTTGGAGATTAAAGCTTAAGAATTTCATATTAATATTTACTGGTTTAAAATATAAGGTTTAGAATCCATTAGTTTTTCTCGTTTCTTAATAGGATATCCAGTAATCTTTCCAATTTTTGTTCTTTTGTTTATATCTTAGAAAATTGTGTTTACTTTTACCACTTACTAATTTTTTTTTTTTTAGTAGATAAATAGATTTTTTGCATTCTTTCTAAAATATAACTTTTTTCCTCGACCATTTATTAATTGCAAATTTATTACTTATTTTGTCTTTGCACTATATTTCTGCAAATTATTTATTTGAAAATTAAATGGTGTTATCGAAAAGGATTTTTTTCTTCTACATTTCTGAGTTTTTTTTATAATTCCTTCTCATACTAAATGATGATTTTATCAGAAATTGTCAAGCTTTTATGATACACTGCTCTATCTTTTTAATTGGTTATAGAGAAAATGTAGATACTTTTGTATACCATAACCATCTGTTTGTTTTTTCAGAAATATCAACTTTAAAAATGTAGCTTTTTCTATTTAGTTTTTATTCCCTTTTTAGACGGTGAAAAAGAAATAACCATTTATTAATTGCAGATAAAGAATGCCCAATGTACAGTCTTTCCATGAGCGCTGCAAGGTCTTTAGAAGCTGGATCTATATTGGACGAAAAATCATTGGTCCAACAAATGTTGGACGACGGATTGGCTTTAAAGAAGCATATAAACACTGGAGAAACCCCAAAACACGAGTTAATGCTTAGTGACGAAGAAACCAGCGATGTGGATGTTAATTTTGTCAAATCATTGACCACGGATCAAAAATTAGCCTTACTGGCAGAATTAGAAAAAATCGAAAAGAGAAACAAGAAACGAAACAAAAAGAAGAAACGCAGGTCATCTTCAACAACGTCGTCAGAAGAAGAGGATGATTCAAAGAAGAAAAAGAAAGAACTAAGAGGAAAGATAGAAAGGAAAGTAAAAATAGCAGTGCGTCAGACAGCGTTGATGACAAAAACAAAAGAAAATACAGGAAAAACAGAGAACGATCGAGCAGTTCCAGTTCATCTGATAGCGATGAAGATCAGAATCACAGGTATTCAAAGAAATCGTCTGATGTGAGAAAGGAACATAAAAGTGGAGAACCGAAAATTCAAAGATAAAGAAAAGTCGGCTAAAGCAGAAACGAACAATGGAGAAGTCAAACACGGAAATGGAATGAGGAAATACCGAGAAAACGGATCCACAAGTAAAGAAGAAAGAGATCGATATAGAAACAACGAAAAGAGAGACAGAAGCAGAAGTAGAGATCGCAGTAGGAGCAGAGGCAGGAAAAATAGAAGTAGAAGCAGAGAGAATGAAGATAAAAGGCGCCATAGTGGAAGCAAAGAAAATCAAGACAGAAGAGATAGAAGTATAAGCAGGGAAGATAGGGATAGATATAGAAATCCGAGTAGAAGCAGAGAAGACTCGAATAGGAGTAGGCATAATGGCAGGAGAGATGAAAACCGCAAATCAGATAGAGACTATAAGTACAAATCTAAAGATTATTAATTATTTATCGTTTGTATGTAACTGACATTGTTAAAGCCCAAAATCGTGTAAATCAAATATTAAAATTATTGTAGATTCGCAATTATTATGTCAATATATATTTTTCTTCGTCAAAAATAAGAATTTTTATTTTATTTATTAACTGCACTGCAGATGAAAAACTGAAAATAATACACACCAAATACATGTGAATTAAATATTTATTTAAAATCAACACGATATTTTATAAGGTCCGTAATTACAGTACTACTATAGTTGTAAATTCTAAAACCACATTATTTCAAAATTACAATAAAAAAAAAAGGATACTGAAAGCAGTTACAAAACGTAATCTAGATCATAGCGAATGTATTGATTTTTAGGATCGTTATTAATCCTCGGATAACCTGCGACTAGAGCATCTTGTCCTCCAATATATAAAGAATTGTATATCTTCCAATACACGTCCCTAACTTTCCTCGCAGGATGGAATAAACCCTGAAACATATACCAAAAATTAAGGCAACCAAACGAACTGGGATATTGGGATTTTAAATTTAACTAGTTAAAAATTATTTTGCTTAAATTGGCACCTTAGTAATCGAGAACTTGCCGTTGCTTGAAACTAACTATCAACATAACTCATTTTAAGCTCATTTAAATTTATTTGATTCTTCGATTCTAGGCATATTTATATATGAAATAAGCATTTTAGGGCTTCTTATTTGATTGGTTTTGGGTGTACGGTAAAAGAAAAGTGGAAAAAAATATTGTTTATGCACTTAAAGATAGATCAAATCTTACTGTCTCAACAGTGACATTTATCTTCTCTTATAACAAATATTTAGTACTTTTTATTATTGTTAGAAATACGAGCTGAGCTACACATTTCAAAAGGATCCACAGCCCTTTTTTCTTTTATTTATTTATTGGCTCAAACCTTTAATGCTACAACATATTTAATAATAAATAGATATTTCAAATAACATCCATTAATGAAGAAAATGTCTGTAAAACATTTGCAACCAACTTGCTTCTTTATTAGTTATAGCAATAAATTAATAATACAATTTAATTATACTTTATTACTCGTTGTAAACATAATACATAATATTAAGCTTCTGAAGTTTTTACTTGTATTACAAATTGTCATCTTCCACCATTTCTCTCTCGTTAAACACCCGTTTTTTTATAAATATCTTAACAGTTTAGTGCAATATACCATATCGACCTATGAATATTTATAAATAGGGACTAAACCTTTGCATAAAAACTCCTAGTTGTTAAACATATTGCAGTGAGAATCGAAAATCACACGCACAGTTCTTCACTCCTGCACGTAGTCTTTCCAAACAAATTACAAGCGGCAGTATTAATCTGGCACGCATTGATGAATGTACGTCTCCCCTACTATCATTTATTTCTTCTCACCTCTGTTTTTTATTTATTTCTTTTTCATTTAAAATTTTTATAATCCCCCGATTTGACGCCTTTAATCTTTTACGACATTCATTTATCACGACAAAAAATCGCCAGGGAGTTCAAATATAAGCAATGTACACTAGAAATTGATCGTGCATTCTCGGTAAAACAAAAAAAAAAAAAAAGAAAAACTACGAATGAATCAAAATTTATAGTCTTATTTATCTGCTATAAGCTACATTCTTTTTTTTTTTCTTTTTTAGTTTTATTATAATCTCATGTATTTATTTGCCCTATTATGATTTATTCGGTGCTGTTTGCGTGTGATTTAATTGTAAACAATGGACATAATAAATTATAAAATTAAAATTAGTTATAAGTTGCTTTTTTCAATGAAGTATTAAACATTAAAAATTCAAGTTAGAAGATATTTATTAATTCGGTGGTGTAAGCATGTAAAGCCCCGTTCCCACGGCCTGTGGCTCGGCGAGTCTGAACTGAAGCTTGTCATACCACGCGCCGTGGGAACGCAAATACTCGATATGGCTCGGGGTGGCGCAGCTTTGCCCGTGAAATGTCGGTAAATGCTCGGACATCAAAGGCTTGCGGCTCGTCGGATGACAAGCTCGAGCCGTGTTCCCACGGCCTGTCATTTAGCTTGCGGGTATTTATACAGAAATTCTAAAAAGTTTATCAGTAGGCTGTCATTCAAAAATTTTGCAGGTTGTCATAAATTTTTCGGTTAATGTCAAGCGTATTTGCTGATGTTTGTTGAATATCTTTGAGACTGGAGTGGAGCAATGAAGTTATAACAGAATTTCTGAATCTGTATGAGGGAGAACTTATTATATGGAATCCCCGACATGAACAGCATAAATAACATAAGTGTCGATTGTTCCTTAAAAGAATTAAAGAAAAAATAAGATAATCTGATGGCCGCTTACAGGAAATTGGCAATGAAAGTTAAAAACAGTACAACAACTGGGGCTGGAACTGATGAAATATATAAGCCAGATTTATTTAGATTTATATATCATTTTTTTTAAAAAAATTGGCACAATACAACAAGATTCATACTAGTTTCTAGCAGGTTTAGAACTTTAGCTACAATTACATACTGTACCTGTAATCCGCTAAAGTGAACAATAAATCATAAACAACTTGAGTTATAATTTAGAGAAACATACAAAATACGAAAGTAAGATATAAAAAAAGGGAATAACGTACGCGCCGAATAGACGTAGCGCGCCGAATATCTTCAATGACAGCAGTGACAGTTACCGCCTAGAATTTGCTGTACGTTTTAAAACTGATAGGGAACCTCTGGTAATTTGGCTCGAGGTTGCTCGTGATTTGCCAAGCCACGCGCCGTGGGAACAGTGACATCTGTCACGGTTCGATATACCACAAGCACACACGGATCACCTCGAGCGGCTCGTGGCTTGCCGAGCCTGGCCGAGCCACAGGCCGTGGGAACGGGGCTTAATACTATTTATGATTAAGTTTATTCGATAAAAGTATTATAACGAAATTCGCATTAATCGTAATTTTATCTTCACATAATATTTAAAGAATTTGTTCACTGACATAATAGAAATATCTGAAAATTAAAAGTTGAAGTTACTTTTATCTTCATCATAAAAGTACAGTCGCGAGCAAATGTTATAGGCACCTTTGACAAAACTAATGGGTTTCATGTTTCTTGCATTTTTTTTGTGACAGTTATTTCAACGTTTATATAATCATCTTTATGGTTACAATGGTCTTTATAGATACCTTTTGTAAATGTATTATTTTTTTTATATATTTTCAAGTCTTCAAGACGTCACTTTCCCCCCTCCCATCTAAAAAGTATTATAGCTGTACTAAAACACTCTAATATGCAACAAATTAATAAGATCCCTTAAAATACTACATATTTATAATGTATTACCTACAAGTTTTTATTTTCTCATTTCTTACTGGGATATTCGCCCAAAATTTAGGATGCCTATAACATTTGCTCGCGACTGTATTAAGGGTGAATTTCATAATGTCACTTTAAAGCTTTAAAATTACTTTAAATTAAAGGTCCCATAAATAAAACACAGACTTTTATTAAAGTGCTAAAGTGACATTTATTATGAACCGGACCTAAGTAAAATAAAATTCCTTAAAATATATACCGTATGCGCGATACAAATGTAGTCATCCAATGATACACGAACCCCGCATAAAGAGTACGATACAGCTGTTAGAGCAAAGGATTTTTTGTAACAACCCACTTGTTGACAATTAAATATGTAATTATTAGTTAGTAAATCGTTAATTTTAATCTAAAACGGATTAAATTTGAGTTGCATTTTCAATTTCTGTATTAGGTAAAAGTAAATCTTCAAATTAATAATATATGCCTATTTTTTCTAAGCAACTATGAAATCATATTTTTTTTGCGTTAAAGTTTGCAAATGGAGCAAAGGGTAGTTAGTGGTGAGAAGAGGCGGGTAATTCATAGTGAGAATAATTCAAAAATCTAAAAATTCAATAAAGTTTTTTTAATATATATAATTTAATTTTTCAAATTTAAAAAAAAATTGAAAATCTAATTTTTGAAATTCTTGAATTTGAGTTTTCGAATTTTTGAATTTTTAGGTTTTGACATTTGTAAGAACCCACTACCCATCGATGTAAAAAGATTCATCTTGCATCTCAGCTCCGGAATTGTTAAAAAATAAATTTTATCATTAAAAAATAATGCATCCCACTATCAACTACCGTAATCAATACATTTACCAGTTCCCATCGACTACCATCACCAGCACAAATTAGAGCCGTTAACCTCCCAACTTTTACCTCCCTAGCCCACTGCCCCCCCGTATCTCCTAACTAACTATCCCTACTATCATCAACTATCACCATTCTACCGACTACTTTCTCCAACCATCAACTATTCCCCACCTCTACCAAAGCCAACTACGTCTCTACCCCCACCACCACTAATTACCGTCACCATCACCACCAACTGTTACCACCACTACCATCAATTACCCCCACCACCACCTACTACTCACAACCTGCCACCAACTACACCCCACCCTCACCACCACCACTGTCTCCACCATCGCCAATTACTGCCACCACCGATTACCCCATTACCTACCTAACACCAGTACTGATAACTTTCTTTCCCCGAAACCATGCTCCCACCTATTCTCACTATAGTTCATTTACCGTAACAGACGAGGTACGTCATTACTTGCAAATTCGGGCCATGCAATACCATATTATAAAATAACCAACTAACATATAACTTATTCATGTTCAATTAAAGATACTATGTTGGTGCCTACTGCTTTTTAAATTGCATGCTTGTCACATCTTCCCAATGTATTCCCACCAATTTAGTTATTGCTGTCAACTGCCAAAGGGTTATATTCTGCATTTGCAGTAAAGTATAGGAATTTGCGTTTATACTTGGTATATATTTATTTAAAATAAGTAGTTATTACAACTAAATCATACCGAAACCATTGTGTAAACAATCGAAGGAGTTAAGAGTTTCGTTAATCGTGTATTTCGACGCAGAACGTGAGAACAACGGGCCGTCACTCCCGTTAACTTTCGTGCGAGAAGTAATGTCATATTCTTTAATGTATTTCGTTTTTAGAGAGTAACGAGTGCTCTAAACATTCATGTTGCAAACATAAGCAAAATTTCATCCATGAGTAAACAAGGAATTACATCCACTAACCCAAAACGAAAATGCATACGAAATAAATGTTGTAAAAATTGATTATTCTACTCATTGTCAATGTGCTATTGGAAACACAATTTATGACATGTACGAAAACAGTGAGTATATACAAATATTGTTTACAGAAGTGGTTCTTTCACATACATTTTTCAGACTAACATAACGCATTAAACATTTTGCACAGTGCTCTTAAAGAAAAATACATTTTTTATGGTTGAAACACATTATTGTGGTAGATATTATTGTATAAAGCGGATTGAATTAAATTAGTCTGGAAATTTGACGTACTTGGTGTACAACATATTGGAAACGAAATTCAGAAGTAGTAAATCAGAGAGATTGGTTTGGATAGAGAAGAAACTTGCATACTAATCGTTACTGTGAATACGTTAAGCGATAATGGTCCCGATTAAATTTATTGTACTCACTTGTGCTTTTTTGTTATTTTTTCCACTGCTATCATGATTAACATACTTTAAATCCTGATTTTCAAAAAGAATCATCACTAATATTAACGGTAAATGTTATTTTTAAGAGTTTGTTTATTCACCTGTCAAAAGTGTTTGACAGTTAAATAACCTAACGGTTTGTTTACGTTTTGACGAACAGAAAATTTGCAACACGGTCGTGACGTCATAGCAAACTGACTCACGTAGTACGTCGTCTGTTACAGTAAATACACCAACTACCCACCCATTTCCTCCATTTGCAAAAAACAACGCAAAAAATATGGTTTCATAGTTCCTTAGAAAAAATAGGCATATACCTATATTAATTTGAAGATTTACTTTTACCTAATACAGAAATTGAAAATGAAACTCAGATTTAATCCGTTTTAGATTAAAATTAACGATTTACTAACTAATAATTACATACCTAATTGTCATCTAACAATTAATTTAATTTCCAATTAAATTAGTTTCGATTAGATCTCCCATCGATAATTTTAATCGGGAATTAATTGATTAATTTCCAATAAATTTATACCCATTTAACCTCCGATTGAAAATTTTAATCGGGAATTTAAATGTTTAAAAAATTTATCCATTAATGTCCAACTCTGAATACAAATAAAGTGAATCCAATTTTGTTTCAGGTTTGTTTGGAATTCATAACCTCAGAGCACATATTTATAGTCACGTCGCTTTAGGAATAAAATAAAATAATTAAACATACCTGGAGAGTATACTGGAGTATTTTAATTGGACCTAGGGCGACTCGCATTCCTTCAATAGCGTCCATGAAAGCTTGCACTAAATGCGGCGATGTCTCGAATATATTCGGCCAAACGTAATTTAATAAATGAATCAACGCATCTTCACACCCAAAACCGTACACTCCCAATGCCATATGCTTTATTGCAGCGCACGCGGTTTGCCTGTGCACTAAGTCTCTATCCATCAAAGCGTCTTCGAGTAAAGGCGCAACCGCGTAAATATAATCCTTCCCCATCTCTCCTATGTACTCGAACAGGAACGACAAGGACTTCAATACGCCATTTTGAACGTTTAATTCCGGTACGCGGTATTCATTCATTAAGGCCGGTAATACAGTGAACGGCGAACAAGTCTCAGCCACGATGGCGATGGCTACGGTCGTGCACACCCTGTTTTGCCGCTCTTGTACTTTTAGATTATTCAACAGCGTTGCCAATACGTCGTGCGGTCCAATCGCTTTCGCAATGTACCCGAAAGTGTTGACGGTGGCTCTGCGAATCGCCTTTTTGTGCGCTTTAAGCAGTTCGAGCAATTCGAAGCAGATCCTCATCCATTCTCTAGCGGAAACGTACTCGGGCCTCTATCGGCGATCCTCCCTACTAAATCGATGCAGTTTTCTTGTACTTTCTCGTGACGATTCTTTAAGATCGGTGTTAAACGCGGTAATAGATCCTTTATCGGTGGCGTCATCTTCGTCATGCCGATGACGTTGACTATCGCTTTTAACGCCCCCAAAATTGAGCCTAGCACCTCGGGATATTCCTCTCCTAGGTATTCGTATAGAACAACACCTAAATGACCCATTAATTTTTCTTCCTGGCAAGTCTTCATCACGACCGCGATTCTCGATATCAAATCTGCGGCTTGTTGGCGAACTTTGGCGGATTTATTGTTCAAACGCCAAAGGATGGTGCCGCAAATTTGCGGCAGGTACGGTTTCACTCTTTTGGCTAATTGATTGACGATTGTGCCGAATCCGTTCAACATAACCACGTCCTCTGTCGTTTGTTCTTGGAACGCGTACAAGATGCCGTCAATTAATTGCTCCTCCAATCTTGAATCGATGTCGGCCGCGCCTAGATTACCTGTGGTGTATTCGTTAAATTAGTTATTAAATAATGGTGGTGCTGTTGAAGTGTTGAGAAAACAATTGCAGTAGACCCCGATATACCCTGATATCGGTAAAAATGTCGCAAACAGGTGACCACACGTCACCTGTTCTGTCACCATTCCAATATTCACTCGCATTCATTTACTAACAGCTAATTCGTTGATTATATGTAAGTATTAGTTATTTTTCGACCTGCGTTATTAAAAGTAAGTGAAAGAAAACGCGTGTACTATAAAAAAATATAAATCTGGATGTAGAGATTGCAACGGTTAGGGTTACAAACGTGTATTCATCTATTTCGGCTAACGCGGCGTGCGTTATATCGGTAGATTTACGTTTGGGGAACTCAAATTTCGTAGGACGCGAATAAGGCTTGAGAATTTAATTACGGTATACGCAGACGAATAATCCCGCGGAATTAGAAAAGTATTACTTTATAACAAATTTGTACTTAATTTTGGAGAGGGTTCAGAAATTATTACAGATGGGTCACAGAGTGAAGGTGGTACAGGGGTGGCTTCTGTTGTTTATAATAGAGGCACGGGGACTATTTATCATCTGAGTTAAACGTAGACATGTACTATCGACGACAAAAGTCTTGACTCAAAATTAAAGAGAGAAATATTGAAATCCTGAAACAATGATTCTATCTCTATTTATATCAAACTTGAGTCAAGATTTTTGTCTTTGATAGTACATCTTGAATGGAATTTGATAGTAATAAAGAAATTATTAATTATTAAACAACAAAAAAGTAAGAAACAAACCAAATAGTAATGCATTGAATTAAGAATGTGTTAAGATTAATTCAGAATTATGTTTAATTATTCTCAGCTATGTGCAATAACCATCCAAATCAACATCAGAATGGCGACTACAGTAGCGCTCTCTCTGTAAATTGTGAGAACGACGGCTATACATGCGGAAGAGTAATTCGTTGCTGTACATTCATTTTCACTTTTTGTTCCTATATTATTACAAAGTTTAAAGTAAACCTGATAAAAACGAAATTAACATTAAATTATCAACGTTCAGGTAGTTTTTTTTTTTTTAAATAAAATTAGAAAAGATAATGAATTCTGCTAAGGTTTAGCCCCCTACAACGGCTATGGGGCTTGATAGAAAGAATTAACTCCCAAATTACTCTATTTTTTATCTCTATTTCTGTTAAATAATTAATTTGAAATTTGACAGAAATAACTTCTCTGACAAAAACTATCCAAAAAAATAACCTAAAACGTCCTATGACAATTTTAAATAGTTATATAAACATAATCAAAACATTCTGTAACCCTCTTCGGGGTTACACCCACCAATTTCTTTCTTTTTTTCAAGTATACGCATGTGTATACGCTTATTAGGCTGCGTTCCGAGTAGCGCATTTTATGCGATGCGTGCATTGAAAGACATAGAACACTGTGAGCGTTCCGATTTACTTGTCGTGCATATGCCACGCGTAGGCTGCATTACCTTTTTTTCTATGCGTTGTATGTTCCATTCTAGCCTCTGTCAGGGTCTAAACTGATTTCGCGGCAAAACTTTTTATGCACGCATACATGTTAAATTGGAACGATGTATCGTTACATCAGACGCATAATATGCATTATGCGCGACTCGGAACGCAGCCTTAGTTAGATAGTGAGATATAGCATCCGCGTGATTCGATTAATACGACATGATATATATCGACTGTGTAGCAAAATTACGGAACGCTGAAGATTGTTGTAGGAAAAAGGAACGATTTATATCAAAAAAACAGTGACCGAAAGCAACAGGAAGACCCGAAATTGCTTTTGAGGAAAGCAGCGAGAGAACAAAACGCAGAAAAACTGCAGAACTTCGTTAAAAGTTTGATACTACCGAACTTGTTTATGCAACTCAAATGAGTTTGCGATCGTCTGGGAGAAAAGTATGCTGTAAATCTTTTAATGAAAGTTACCAATACAACACCTACACGTGCTTCCAGAGTAAGAAAAGCATGCATGGTCAAACCCAACATCTATAATACTTTATTCTTCAGATGAAACACTGTCTTTATTTGTAACAACAGGCCTAGCAAAGAACCAATATATAGCAATTCGAACTCGTGGTAACGTTAGACATGCCAATATATATCCCAGCTACCATCATATTAGAAGTGCCAAAGAGCGATGTTATCCTGGTAAAGAATCGATTATTGTTACTGATACTCTGGTAGAAGTAAAATTACAAGCACTCTTAGATCATACTTGTTTAAGAATACTGGAAGCACAAAAGCCTGTGATAGAAACTTTATCAGAAAATTCTTTTGGAGATGACATTGATTTCAAAGTGAGGATACGACGGAA
The DNA here is from genome assembly GCA_004143645.1 of Protaetia brevitarsis. NCBI lineage: Eukaryota > Metazoa > Arthropoda > Insecta > Coleoptera > Scarabaeidae > Protaetia > Protaetia brevitarsis. The sequence goes on along the minus strand of RXPK01002611.1, from coordinate 33,606 downwards.
GTACTGGACATAGCCAATATAAACAAAAAAGTTCAGAAGACATGCAAGACAGTGATATGTTTATTACTTCATTTGTTCCCCTGCAATTGTTTACCACTACAGGAAACTTAAAGACAATTATCTGGTAAAATCCACGTCCATCTTCAATCAGATATTTAATATCGAATAATACTTATGAGTATTCTGTATTTGTTATTAGGTGCTTTCCATTCACCGTCTATTACTTCTACTCTACTCTACTCTTGATCTACACAATTTAGAACCAATGGAGCACTTTTTGTGCTTTTAAATTGTAAAGAGAGAAGGGAAAGGAACCTAACCTATAAATTAGATTTTGATGTAAACAGCAAATCGTGATCGCAAGCAAATCTTACTTCAAAATGTCAAAAAAATCTTACAACGATTGTAATAGTAATATTTAATTTGCAATCATTTCATTTACCAAAGCAAAAAGAAACATTTTTCCACAAATACTTTTAAAAAATCGCTGTAGCTGACAAAGCTAGTCATAAATGGCATTTAGAGCACGAAACACTAGCAAATAAGTTAGTGCATGAGGGGAAAAGGGGAGGTAAAACTGAGTACATTGGGAGTTTCGTGCTCCTTAGCAAAGGAACGCTTAAATTACAGTTAGAGTACACCGGAAGTACTACCGAACTGCTTTTATGAGTGAATGGAAAGCACCTGTTGTTGAATAAAATAACGTTTTAAGTACTCGCGTAGGGTTCAACTGAAAAAAGCGAACCTTCTTCGCTTCTGGCATATGACGGTTGAAGTACTGCGCGAGTCCTGATAAGTTAAAGTTGTATTTTCTTTTATTTTTGTCTTGAATCTACCTATTTACAAGAATTATTTCTCAACTCCACACTTGTAGTTGGATAGCTTTTACGTCTGTCATTTTTGACATGCTGCTTTTTGTAATAGTTTTGACTTATAATTAGTAACCTCGAAACCCTCCAGATGCCAGTTTTCGCATAAGTCTAACATATTTGAATATAACGTATCCGCCATACTGGAATCGCCATTTTTTTTTTAATTTGACAGCTGCTTCGTACTTAATCACCTCGAAAACTCTAATATACCAAGTTTTGTTAGAATCCTAATCCGTTTTAGGTTTTAGCCAGCTTTTCGGTATTAGCTTTGTTTGTTTGTGTGCTTGGAGCAGTATCTACTGACGTCATCAGAGTAACTTGAGAGCGTCTCAGAGTTGGATTTAAAGATGGTACAAACAAACGCGCTCGATTGCAATATAACCTTAATTTTATTATTTGCTATTATCAGATTGTCACAGCTATTATGAACAGGAAAAGTAAAAATAAGTTTTCAAATTAATGAATCTAGACTACAATAAAAACGCATCATATACTACTATTTATGTACCTACCAAGTGAAATTTTTAAAATATAACGATCGTTCTTTACATCAATCACATTGGTATCGTTATATTATCTATTTCCTGCATATTTGATGCAGTTATAAATCAGATTACATTTACAAACGACATTTTACAACACGGTGTTAGTGCGAGTAGGTTATGTTGCACAAATTGCTCGAAATTGCTCGGACGTCGGACCGCGAGCAGGAAGAGCAACCTCTTTGTGATCTAGATTTGCTTGCTCTGAACAAACAAACACGCACAAATCATGCTCTAAAGTACAAACAAACGCGTAAAATGCCTCGGATCTGCTTAGATCAGACAAACAAACAAACCTATTTTGTCCCACTGTGCGGTGTAATATATTTATTAAAAATTGGTACCGAGCGGATCTTTATATAAAGCGGACGTACAATTATTAAATATGACAAACGTGCGAAAGGGAAAATGGGATGAATTCTCAGATTTATATTATAATGGCGCTAAGATATACTGAGAAGTTCGTGATAAACCATTGATGTGCTGCGACAGACATGACTGTAAAAATTATATAAAGAATGTAGAACACCGAAATAAACAAGTTTATGCAATTTATGGGATTTGTGTACGTTGTTGTCAGAGATAAATGTGGTAACTTACGTCAGCTGTAGATTTTTTGTCAGTCTTATCCACTTTGGGGCATGCGACAAAGCTGTGAATAAGGTAAGTGTATTATTTATAAAATATAAGTGATATAGTCGCTCGTTTTTTTCGTACACTCTTGTTTTGATCCTGGCCTGAGGAAAAATGTCCCAAACCTAGTGATAAATGTTACGACGTTGAATTGTGTTTCGGTTGATATCGAGGGTCCACTGTATTGCGATGTAAAGTAGTTTAGTTAAATAAATTAAATATATAAAATTACCCATAATTTTTTCGATGCTCTCCATAACCATCTTACGATATTGCTCGTTCTCGTCTTTTAAATCATCGACTATTCGATTGATTATCTCCGAAGCGCCCACTTTATTCGCAATTTCCACCGTCGTATCCACCAATTGCCTGTAATTCCTACGGTCCAAAGCCATACGGTGATTCCAAAAATGTTTGAAGAACTGCGGCAAGATCTCCTCTTTGATGTACTGGGCTTCGACACCGTCCGTCGCGCAACACTGCTTCACCACCTTCAACACGATCTTCTTCATCTCCTCGTCGGGCGATTGAAACTCTCTGATCAGAATCAGCATCACTTCCCTGGTATAATAATTAGCGTATTCGGCGTCCATTAAGGGGATTAAATAACCGATGGCTTTTAAGAACGCGGCTAAACCTTTGCCTCTATGCGTCCGGATGCCCTTCCATAACGGTTTCAGTACGGAATCGAAACTTTCGATACCGTAGGGCGTGGCCGCTTCGGCTAAAGCCGCGATCCCCAAAGCGGTGATTGTGCGCACTTTCTGCTGTTCGTCCACTAGGCCGTGTTCGATGATCTCTACCAGGGATTTGAGATGAGGTAAAATAGCGCAGCCCATCAATATGGCGATCTGCTGGACGATTTTGATGCCGGTATGCCTGGCCTGCCACGATTTCTTCGATCGACAGACGGCTTTCAAGAAGGGCAGCAAGGATGGAATACCCAAAGCTGATGCGACCACGGCGAAAGCTCTAGCCGTCGTGTTTCTGACGTATTCATCTATATTATCGATATCTGGTCGCATCGTCGAAATCATAGTTGCTAATCCGGCCGCTTTAGCCAAATTGGAGATAATTTCTCTGCCTTCGACGCGAGCATAATAATCTTCATCGATGAGTAGAGGTTCAATAACTACTAATATTTTATGAACGTACGGTCGAACTAAGTCATCCAATTTATACAAGATCCTATCGATGACTTTCACCAACAGATGCCGCTCTTGGTCTTCCAAAGTCGGACTCATTAATAGCGGCAAGATTTGATTGAACAACGGTCCTGCGCCAAATTCCCTCGCCTTATCAGTGATTTGCCTCAACGCCGCTTTGCGCATGGGCGGCGTCCCGTTCTTGATCTTCAAGAGCAGCTTCATGATCTTCCGTTCTTTTTGTTCCTCGGGACTCAATGCCTCTTCATCGACGTCCACCAACAATTTATCGAAATACTGCGCGTCCTCCGGCTTCATAAACGGGAGATTCTGCCCTTTCGGTTGATTATCCAAATATTTCGCCGTTTTATCTTCCTGCTGGATGAAGAAACCCTGCGGTGTGTTGCCCATCATTGGCGTGGGAGTCGTGGCAAGTTTCCTGGCAGGCGTTCTGATCGGTATGTAACCGGCGGGCGGTGGTAGGATCTTGAAGCCGGGTGGGAACATCGCGTCTAATTCTTCGTCGGTGTAGGGTCTGTTTCTCTCGTCGATCTCCCTCTCCCACCTGTAAGCTTGGAGTTGCTCCGGGGTCATGGAGGCGAGGTTCCTGGGAGTGGGCGTGTGCATCGCCATAGCTTTGACGCCCACGGGCGTAGATCCGCCGGGTGTTAGCATGGGCGTGGCATTACCGGGAGTGCCGTGTGGCGTCTGCGGGGTCATGGCCCTGGGGTCATCGTTACGGATGGTGTGGCGGCTGTTGGAGTTTCGTCCCAACGCGATCTAAATATAAATAAATTTAAATTACTTCAAAATATTTTGCTTCAAAAATGAAGTATAGGGTGATCAATTTATTATGGGAACTGCGATCCTCTCATACGTTGCAACATAATGGAAATTTGTGTATTGTTAAAATATGGAGTTAAAGTTTTCTTTGAGGAAACAACTTTACCATGTCTAACAATGGAAAATGTGATTATAGTCAAATTCGATTCAGCACAACGATCTCGTTTGGTCTCTGTGACCTGGTATGAAGTTGTGGTCACACGTGTTATCTGTCAGTATTTGTGACGTCATAAATTTCCAAATGTTTTTAGCGGCAAAAACTGTATTTTCGTAACTATTATCACATAAGGCTTTTGTTAGTGTTAAATGAAAATAGTTTCCAATATCAGAGATAATATATATATATATAGACGCGACATTGCTCACAACCATATAAAAAGTAATAAATCAGAACGTCGTAAACGGGCAGCAATTATACGTATTTTTTAGTTAGAAAGAATAATAGAAAAAATAAACAGTTCTTGTGTTGCAATTGTTGTTGAAGAACTAACATCTATTTTCTTGAACATACCGTCTTTAGTTATTTTCAATTATTGTAACTGCTGCCCAGGGTACATACTTATTGCATTTGTTACCACATGTAATACGGGAGGGATCATCTCCATAGAAAAGGATAGACGCTCATACGGCACCTGTAACCGATCTGCGAGCGCGGTCTCAACTAAACGTGACCGGGTTACTACATGACGTCATCAGTTTTCCAATCGAATTCGAGCGGTCTGTAGACCACGATTGACCACTCGTGACCAATCTCAGTCGAATTCGCCTCTTACCTCGAAATGCCTGACTCTAGGCGCGGATTTTATGTCGGCCAATCATGAAACTAACGTCGTGTCATACCTTAGGGACGACTGCGAATTATAGTTCGACGAGTAAAACAATAGACTACGTGCCGTGTCACGCCGCAGTCGAACGAGGGGCGGAGGGTTGCATCGTGCCATACCCGAGAGGCGACTACGAACTACTACCGAATACGAGATGGAAGACTACGCCCTGTCGCGCGACTACAATGTACAATCGAACGAGGGGTGAAGGGTTGCATCATGGCATACCCGAGTGACGAATACAAACTACAACTGAACACCAACTATATAAAGATCGTTAAATATGTCTATTTCGTCTGTTTATCACTTTATAAGATACATTTAATTTTTTAATATACAGTAATAAGTATCTACACCTATCAAAGTATTTCTATAGAAAGTATAACCATGGTCACTAGTGTTACAAACATGTATATACATACATATTGTCAATTACAATATATTAACATGTATTGTAATTGACAATAGGTCTTTTCCTTTGTTTTTAGTGCAGTTTAACCTACACTATTTAGTGTAAATCAGCTGTTGTGAGGTGCAGCGGAAAAAACTGAAATACAAAGGAATAGGTTTAGATGAGGTTTAGTGCAGATATGGTGCAGATCAACCGATGTTTGACATATAACCTGTTCATTTTTAAATACATGATGAGTACGTGTGTGCAATTGATCGTGATCATTTAGTTTTATTCTGCACTATCTAAAGATATGGATATCTTTGACATATATGTACTTAAATAAATCACGGCTTATTCGAAAATGTTTAATAAACTACATAATTTCTGATTGATAATCTATTTTCTCTGTTAAACATGCCACATAAGATATAATCATATCGATTTCGGCATCGCTATCCGTAACGTCTTTGATTTCCGTCAAATTTATATTCATAGTAATCATCTCGCAAAAATCATTTTAAATTTTCTACCGACATGATTAATAATGAACTGCGCATGTCGAATGTAATTCACTTCTAGTCCAGTTTAGGTGGAGATAAACAGCACTGGTGGAATTTACACCGTGCAAAGGAAAAAGAAAAGTGTAGTAATAAAGTGCAGTTGGCCTGCAAAGGAAAAGACCTAATTTCGATTGAATGATGAATGAAAAATATATAAACATTATAAAACATGTTATTATTAAGTCTGCTAACTAACTAAACTACCAATTCTTGGAGTAAGAAAGAAGAAAAAAAAATAATTATTTTTTCCTTAGGGTATACGGTATATACGTTCTGCTGAATATCTCCTTAAATAACTTTTTTTTTTAATACGTTCGGCATTTTTTCTTGTAATCTATTTCATTAGGTTAATAAGTATTCTGCACGGAAGATCGCACCGTGCCACGTCCGTGGGGCGTTTACGGTCTACAATGAGACAGGGGCGAAAAAAACTAACGTAGTGTCATACCCGAAGGGCGACTACGATCTCTGGTCAAGGAGAGGGGTCGGGTATCGGCAGAATCTGCCACCATCGCGATAAATGCACGGCTTGAGCGCATGTGGTGATTGCGTAGAATAAATATGCAGCGCGTAGAGACGGAGTACATTAAGAATTAAAACTAAGACACGTGCCGGCGAAATGACACAAACGAAAAGAAATTAATGAACGTAAGATTGTACTATAAATTTTGAGAACGGGGACGAAAACATTTAATAAAACGTTTAAATGCAAGTGATTTTGCAACCTACAATAAAGAATAATTATGGTGATATACTTGAACATATTTTTTGTAAATGTACTTTCTTTATATCTAGCCAACTTTATTTACTTGCATGTTAAACCTAGCGGCTTTGGTCATAGACACCTAAACTACTTCCCCATCCTAAGAGGAAAACGACAAAATTTGTCGCAAAACACAGTTTATAAGATTTAAAGCACTCATTCATTAGAAAAAAAAGAAAACTATGAAAAAAAAACTATGAATTCATCAATAACATTCATTTTATCATTGTTTAAATGTTTTCGCATATGTTTGATACCGATTTCTGCGTTTTACGAGATAAAAGCAGTTCTCATGAGAAATGGATTACTATGTACACACCTTCGCTTAGAAGCTCCTGGTGTTGGTGTTTCTTGTATCAAGTCGGCTCCTGTACGATCGGTCCTAGGCGTTTCTGCCCATCCACTCGAATGCCGGAGTTTCTCTCTCTGTCTTAGGAGTTTCATCCCACCTGTTTCTTCGACTGCTTTTATCGTGGGCAGGTGTATCGCGACCTGGTGTAGCCGCACCTGGTGTTGCGTCCCACACTCTAGTAGATTGGCCAGGAGTGGCTCCTGGAGTTTCGCTGCCTTTGTGACCTGGAGTGTCGTCCCAACGGTGGTCTGCTGGTGTACGCTGTTTAAAATGAATATTATTTATAGTCATAGGAAATAGAGAAAAGACTTACATCAGGATCCCAGACAGGTGTAGCGGCATTGCTGCTATTCGTAATCGATAAAGTTTTCTTCTTTGCCGGCACGAAAGATTCTTCAACGGTCTGATCCCAGCGTGCTCGTTTCTTCTGCGTGGTTTTCGTTTCACCATTCGCTATCTTTAATGATCCTTCTTTGGCTTTCTCCAATATCTTTTTCTGCAACTGTAATCACAATAAAAAAAATAGAGTTAACTTGAATCTACCCGATATAATGCATGTTTACTACCTCTTTCTCTTCGCCCTTGAGCATCTGCTCTTTCATAATCTGTGTGTAGCCGCGCGAATTGACTTCTGGCGTTTTTCCACCTGAAAATGAAACACCATTAAAATAGAACTTTAAATAATGGTAATACAGTTTACTACAGAACACCAGGCAAACATAGCCCAGGTCGCAATTTATGTAGTATCTGTTCATCCAGTATGATATAATTGAAGATTTGTCTACTCCACTCATTCATTTTTGTTGGAATTTCGCGACTGAAATTACTATAGGAAGTCCTATACGATTTTGTTTTGGTTTTTATATTAATATGTAATTTTTTTTAACATAAAAGATTGCATAGAACTAATTTTATGCGCTAAAATATACTTACTTAAAGGTAATTTTATACAGAGCTTTCATTTTATGCCGAAACCCAAATAATAATTATCGAATCAGACAAATTTATATGTATATTGGTTCCAATTGTAATTTTGTGCACTGCAATTAATACCAAATTCTCCATCAAACGTGGCTTTCAGGATAAAATGAAGGACCTGTATAGCGCAGGCGATATGCTTTCAAGATTTTAATAAAAATTGAAATAAGTATGACGCAGTACATGATAAGCATCATTTTTAGTCGAGTAGATTTTTAGTAGAATAGTTATCTTGAAGCTACATCGTGATAGAATTGATTGCTTTGCAACTTTTACTTGAATTTTCAGAATGAATGAAGTAAGATGCAAATCTATATACGTACGTGAATGGCATATCCAAGGTGGTGTTCTTGCAAACATGGAAACATATCGAACCTAGAAATAGGCTGGGGTAATTAATAATAATTTCATTACAATGCACACCCTCTCTCATTCTCTAAATGCTTTACCGATTTACAATCTATGTAGCGATTTCCTTTAGTCGCAGGTTCTGTCTTTCAATGCTGTGTCCTACATGACGAATTGGTGGAGAACAAAATAACATTAGTCTTTTTGTACTTTTTTCGTTCTTATCATATTGCCTACTCTCTTATTTGCAGTGACTCTACAAGACATGCCATCAATTTTTTCCTTTACAAAATAAATTCTACATTTGCGCCAGATTCGCACAGCATTCACTCACCCCAATGGTATTTTGAAGATTTTGTGTATGTCGTTAACACAAATATTCGAAAACGTATCAATGAAATAATCAAGACGACACAAAATAATCAAAACATTTACTTAAGAAACAATAACGCAATGGCAAAGTTACATAATATATAATTTATCAAATATTAATGTGTTGTGTAAGAAACACTCACCGTCAGCAAAAGGATCTACCCTTTCGGGAGATATAATCATCCTGCGTCTCTTTTGACGATATTCATCTTCACGATCAGCGATGGTTGCCCGTCTACGATCAGCAAACGGATCATAATCTTTGTCGCTCTAAAGAGAAATAACGGAAATAGTTTACTTGTGCATTATCACAAACAAATTTAAACTTATATGCGTAATTTGGAGGTAAGAAAGTAAGTAGCTACATCATTTTTTGGTTTTAAATAATAATATATAATCCATATTTGACTCTGTGTGACTAATAATTAAGGAAGTACATCTTTTGTTTGATTTACTTCCTGCATAATATCAAATACAATATAAATATATATACGGGCAAAGAATAGTTCCGCTGGCGTACTATAGATGTCCCAGCTAGGCTGATTTTAGAAAAGTGTACGACCAAACAAATATTAAACGTGATCTAACGTGATTAAACGTAAGTGGAATTTTCCGTTGCACAAATGCGTAAAAATATAAGATAACCGAACAGTCGGTGCGAGACGAATGAAAGTGGTTTAACTGCGTGCGCAGCGAAGAGGTAGAGCATTCATAAATGAATTGTCATTTCGCAAAATTATTATGAAATGAATATTAAAGGAGTCAAAGCAAGTAACAGTTTAGTAAATAAAACAAAAACCAAAACATACATATTGGCTCAATGGATTAATATTCGTTTTATAATGAAATTAAAACATATTTCTGTGTTAAACATGTGATAATAATATAATATATTAATATATAAAGCGAAGCTACATATGGAATATTTACTTTTATTTATTTCGTCAAATGCCTATTAACTTTTTCAGAGCACATATTCTTATTTACCACTGTTGATTTATTTGCGGTGATAAAATATTTTGGCTTTTAGTGAACTAGTGGACATTTAAAATAATCTTTGTTTCTTGATATATAAATTTATGTTGTTTTTTTTTGTTAATTCTTGCCAATACATCTGCAGTTAACAGCGAAAGAATATTATCTTGCTAAAAACTGAAATAAAAATATCAGAAAACATTAAAAAAGTGTATCTATAAAATCTATAAATTTTTTTTTTTTTTTTTTAAATTTACTCTCAGAAATACCATGATGTTTGAAAAACATAAGCTCATATTTGTTTCCAAAATTATTGTTTACTGTTTTCATACGATAGTTGATGACATATCGAACAAGAAATTTTTTTTTATCATTTTGCTTAAAATGAAACTTAAAAAATTACAGTACAAGTTTCAATCGCAGCCTAGTAAACAAAATTCAAATCTTCTGCAATTATATTTAGTAACTTCAACTTAAAGGTATTCAAATAACCATTAATGTAGTACAAAATCGTAGGTAACTTCATGCTTTAATGTTGAAGTTGCTGAAAATAACTGCGCGAAATTTGAATTTGGTTTACTGGTAGGGGTCTTTACAAACAAAAAAAATATGCAACATTATTATTACCTGGTTGTACTTTTAAGGTATTTTCCTCAATGTTGTTTTTATCAAAGTGTACAAGTACAAGTACGCTAGCATCAGACATAAGCTTTTGTCGCTCTTGAACTTTTTCTGTTTCGTTGTTTGTAGAATCAATATAGAAAATATAAATGTTGGACATTATATTATTGTAAATATCTTATAATGGTTAGAACTGTCAAACTGTATATATTTGTAACAAAAAAATGATAAAAAATAGAAAAAAGGGGAGAATTAGCAGAATTCAAATTTCCCGCATTTATTTCTAGGAAAGATTTTCATTTTTTTCGTTCGCTGCTTTTAGGGAATCTCAGATTGCTGTTGGAAATGAGACAATACTGGAAAATTTTATAGGTATGAAACTAAGTGCAAATGTAGACTTTTTATAATAAATCATAAAATTGGAATTTTTATAAATCATCAATAAAAATCATCGATTATAGTGTATCTCTGTTTAGTACGTTAATTAAATAGCGATAAAGTATAATAGATGGATTCATAAAGAACAACTCTCCAAACTTACAAACAAAAATTATGGTGGAAAATTTTTGAATTTTGCCCATAGGAATAGATTTCTAAATTACCCACAGCTGTAATACTCAAGTGCTTCCATAACAAATACATAGTTCGCTTGGTCCACTGCTTATTTTCGTACGTCTCTTACCCCGCCGCTTTTTAACTGCCACCGCGAAAAAGCTACAGTGGCGCCGCTCTATAGTACGTTAGCGAAACTATACGTTTTTGAAAATATGTATACTAGTATTATATTTGATAATATTTATTTATTGCCCAACAGAGTAAATCTAATAAACAAGACAATTAAGTGAGGGATAACAATAACATAATAAAGAGTGCTCTATGAAATCAAAAAAAAAAAAAAAAAGAAAAAAAAAAAACATTACACAACTGTATTCATTAATTTACTATGCCATTATAGTAAGAACATCCGATGCAAAGGGGCTTTGAATAAAATATTTTCGTATTAGGTACATAATGAGTAAGTATAAAGAAAGAAATTTTATTTAATCGAACAGAAACATCACAAACCCTATGAATAATGTTGAACAAAAATTTGTCGACAAAGATTGCAAGTTCTTTACAGTATGAAATAATTAACGAATTAATCTATTTCTGCTAATAACTGTAATAATTAAGAGGAATTTTTTACGAGAAAAAATTTCCTCACGCGGGATTCTAGCCTACATACTCTCGTTTACCGGACGAACGCTCTACCATTTGAGCTAGCGAGGATATCGACTTATTCGTGCGACAAATCAACATATGTCGATATCAGACATTGAAAGGCCGGCAGGACGACAAACATGACAGTATGAAATAATTAACGAATTAATGAGTATTTGATCTATCTTCAGTAAAGTTAACAATATTTCGCTAATTATTTGATTTCAACAGAGGGTATGGAGATTAAGAGAGTAAAAAAGAAAGAATTACATGATATATTATAGACATTAATTTTGTTAAAAGCCAAAATAAGTCAACAAAACACAATTGTAAATAGCAAAGGAATATTGAAAGAAAGAAAAAACAATTAATAAGAAGGGAAAAAGGACACACAAAAAAAAATATATATGGGAAGTAATAATAAAAAACAAAAAAATGTTATAAATTTATTTGCTGTTAGGAGATATCTAACCCACAACATCCATTAGGTAATGGGATATATTATTATAGGACTAACTACTGGTGAATAAACCGTGAGGTTGGTACATGAAGGCACAAAATAATTTGTTGAATCAGCTTAATCACTGATTCTGGCAGTCTATCCAGCAGGAAAATCAATTTAGCTAACTTGTGCAAAAAGAAGACATGATTTAGTACATTGGACCTCTAAGCAGTAATATATATTAGATCTCAAAAATCTTCTTCGCACATGTTCAACAAACTTCTTGTACATAACACAAAAATGAAGCCAAACAATTGCAACATACATATTATACACTCCAATTTGGAGCAAACTAGATAGCAGAGAAATCGATGAACGATTTCATGTTACAGACAAATGAAACCTTGAAACCTAAAATTCCAAATAACATGGAAACAGCTTCAAGACACCAAGCTAAGTCTCTAGTTTTGAGGAAAATTGTTAACACTCAGTAGAAATAGCAAATGCCCATAAATAGGGACATTGCAGGACATTAAATTTGATAATATGGGAATCAGAACTAAAATCATTGTAATACACATAAACCTGAAACATGAAACATAACAAGAAAGAGTGATGCAATCAAATACTTTCAAAAAAATCTATATAAATAGGATAAACCACAGTTTCTACGATTATGCCAAAAATAACAGCCAGAGAAGGAACAAGAATACCAGCACAATCCTTAAGTAGAAAACGCTGCACTTCAAGACGAGGAATCAAACTGGCTTGTTATACCATAAGTATCGAAAGAAAATATAAATTAGGTACCTTTATTTAAGTTTTACCGACTATTTCCTTTCATTAAATCACCAAAAATTGTGACAATTTCTTTTAAAAACAATGAATTAGAAGACACATTGTCAACAAAGTAAATTAAAAAGGAATACATTAAGATTGAACAACCAATTATCAAAATTGTGATAAGGAATGATTATATTATTATGTATACACTCAAAAATATATAGCAAACTTTATTCCCTCTTCCTGGCATGGTTAATCCGAAAATTATGTTGCATAGAAAATTCAACATAAATATAGTAGAGTTACTTACTTGCGCAACGTCATTTAAAAGTGCTACTGGGGCTCCTAATCCCGTACGTTTCTGCGAGAAACCGACATCGTCATCTTCATCATCCACTTCATCGTTGGCCGCAATCGATGTCACGTAACCTTCGTATTTGTTTTTACCACCGCCCCCATCGTATATTTCACTGTCGAAGTAACCGCTCTCACCGAGACCGACGCCTTTATCCTCGACCTCCGCGGGTATTTCTTTCTTCTTGGATTGTATCTCTCGAATTTGGGCTTCGATATCTGCAATTATATTCGTGGTGAGTAATGTATTCGCACCGTAACAAATGGGAATAAATACCTTCATGAGTCCTAGGTATGCTCTCCATATTTCACGTAAACCTATTCACCTAACTAAATATTATTAGAAAATTCCGCAATTCACCTCGCAACGCGCATAAATCTATAAAATGGAGGTCGATTGACGGATGGTGTTGGTGTTGTTGTTGTCAAGAAACAGATTACCAACCGAAATGCTGTCGATTTAAAAACTGTGATAACAGGTTTATTTGAATTTATTTTTGTCTAAACTTTAATGAATAAGTTATTGCATGCAGGTATGAATGCTTTAGTGTTCGTATAATACACTAAATATAAGTGTTAATATAAATAATAAATATTACAGAAATGTATATTTAAGATTTTTGCTATTGGCATGAATGGTGTAAAATGGGAAGTCTAATTTGCAGGCAGTATATGAAGCAACTATATGCGTAGTACCATTTATGGCTATAACAAGATATTTATAACTTTTAAATAATAATGGATTATGTACGTTTAAAGAAAACAGGAATACTAATTTAATGCAGATCAACACAAGTTTAATCGCAATATGCAAACACAAAACAAACAATCATACAATTATATACATATTTTACTTGTGCAAGAGTTGCAATTGTGTAACGAGAATTCAATTTTTGTTAAAACTTCAAGTAAATGAAATATAACAAATAAAATCAATATAGAGAAAGATTGAAAAGAGACACAGAAAAGATTCATAACAAAAAAAATATTTGTCTACCGCTTGAATGTCTAGCGATTTTAAAATTTATAAGTATTTAAGTGTCTAAAGTTTAATTATTGGTCGATCCTATTAAATAGTATCTATATATCCTATGTTACGCTTTTCAATTTACTATGTAGAAGGATGTAAACTTGCTACTAATATTTTATATATTTTTGTTGATTAATTATATAAAAAAAAACATAAGTTGTTTGAATATCTTATTAATGAAGGCATTTGAGCAATTATTTTGTCTTAATTTAATTAGTAACTATTCAGATTTTGCTTTTTCGTAAGAAATTTTAATTTAAGTATTTCCCAATGTTTTATTAATTCATTATTTTGTTTTTGAAAGTTATTAGTTGGTTTATACTTTTAGTTTCTTTATTTTTGATGTCATAACCTGTTGTGTTCATTATAACTGTGCTTACTTTTTTCTAGTTTTAGTGTTGTAATTTTTGTGGATTGTTTTTAAATATTTTTTTTTTGTTTGCTTAATTATTTGTTGTTTTAATTTCTTTGTCTTCTTTATTTATGTCATGTTTTTTTTAAAGCTGTATATTGTGTTTGTAATTTGTATCTTTAATTGTTTTTATTTTTATTTGGTAATTCAACAATTGAATATTCTACATTTGCTACTTATTATGCTATTAATAGGAATTTCGTTTGTGTTGTAGTCTAAAGCAAAAGTCCTTTGTTTGGATTTTTTCATATTTAAAATTTAGATAAAAAATATTTTTGCATGTGTTATTTATTAAAGTGTCAATTTTATTTATGATGTCAGATATATTATTTCAAATAAAGCGTATGTGTCCTACGTAATCTTTAATCAAAACATTGTAATTAAAATTTAAATTTAAAGGTACTTAAAGTTTTTCTGATTTTATCATTTAGAATTACTATCACAAATATGTTGTACAATACTCATGTTTAAAATTCAAATCGACAACATTTGGAGATATAGAGTTTCTGTTTTGCATATGAGTAGCAACATTTTTTGTTTTTCATTGTTGTTGTATAACTTTATTTTATTTTGAACTCTTCGTATATTTCTTTAACTTTCTAGAAGTTTGTGAGTGTACTCTTGTTTATTTTCATTTAGACTCATCATTTCAACTCAGTTTGAAGTTTAATTTGAAGTATAAACCTTATTTTTCAACCAAAAGGATTTCAATGTTAAAAAATCTTCTCTTCTTGATCAACATAAATATTTTAACACTTATTTTCTTAATTTTTTGGTAATTTATGTGAAAATAAAACAAAAATGCATAAACGGAAACATCGTTTATACATTTCTATTTTATTTTTATGTAAGACAAGAAAAAAACTAAGAAAATAAGCATCAAACAAAGCAGGATAGAATACACGAAGTAATTTTGTAGCTTGAAAATTCTTTTTATATTATAATGTTTCTTGTTCGCCTCTTTTCTTTGTTCAGAACAGATTTAAACAGAAAAATATTATCCCAAGTTTGTGCGAGCAATGAATATAATTTTTTTAAATCTAGTTACTGTGTGGGTTCAAAGGACATCAATGAAAAAGAAACCCGTTATAGCTTTCACGGCAGTTACTCTTAACAGAAGCGCTGTTTTGAAATATAATCCTGTAGTCACGGGATATCTACGAGCTTTGAACAGGTGGTTACATGTAAAACGTGTCAGACTTTTCCCTTTACTTACAGAAAGGACCCAAGGTGTCATTTTACGTTATTTTCTATACCGCACTTACCTGATGTTGCTTCTATATAAAAGGCTCCATTTAATCAACACTTCGTTTGGAGAATAACGTACTTAAGTATTTTAAGTAAATATCCATTTATTTGTTAAGAAACGTAGTTACGTATATACAATCAGTTTATTAAGGTAGGTATTTAGCTATTTTATAAGCACATTCGTGTATTGGTACATTGTGTATACATCGAACATCAGAGTAAATAATAAGTGTTCACAGAAAATTTGTATAGTGATATATCGTTTACATTACCAAGGTAAAATTTAATGATATAACACGGATATGAGTTAAACGTGATGATATATCTCATTATTCCAAGCGTGCTGCTGTTTCGGTAGTTACCCTGTGACATCTTACATTCTCCAATGTTGCGTTGTAGATACCTGTAAAATATAAAATGAGAAAAAGTGTTATGAAATGATAAATTATGCAATAATAGTACTTATGATAAATACAAGGTTTCCCATAGAGTCTTATTCAAACTTTGACAGCCTAAAGTAGATTGAATTTAACGACAAAAAACAATAAAAGTTCATGGTAGATCAGTCATGTTTCGTTACGTGGTTAATGTGACAAAAGTCTTTATGACAACATTTCATCTGGAAAGTTGTTTAAACATATTTTCAGCTTCGGGAAGTTTTTTGTTATACTGAAAGTAGACAAGGTTCTTATTTTAAATGCAATGCGTTAGGTTTTTTTTTTACTTTGAGAAATTTTGCACAATATTTAAAGACAATTTCTATTTTTAAATTTAACACATTTTTTGATACCTATTTACAATTTTCGCGAAGTTTTGATTTGTGCGAGGGTTGTTATAATCTCAGTAAACTGGGAAACAAAAATATGTGCGTACGTAATGGAAAGATTCTCGTTAAAACTGTAAGTCAGGATAATAAGACAGAGAAACATGTAATAAGTGTTTTTTTATGTTTTTGCAAACTTTAGTAAATTGCTTAAGTAATATTTTTATTTTAAGCTATTGGTGGGTGTGTAATTTACTAAATTGTAAGATGAATTACTATACATGTATTTCTATTTTCAGACGTATAAAATATGTAATTACTTCCTAATTAATTTATTAGTTACCACAATCTTTCTGTGAGCGTTTCGGTTTTAACAAACCTTCATCAGGCAGATTTTATTACAAAAGTAAGAAAATATAACAGAATTAAAGATTAGAACGTGCATTTTTTTCATATAATTTAAGGTTAGATGTGTTATGAGAGATGAATTATTCATCTCGTAATGATCATGCCGGTTCAAAAATATTGGCAATATGGTAATAAAATAATAAAATTATGAGCTTTTTACTTTGCACTGAGAGAAATATGCTTTTTATTCAAAAGGAATTGCATTAAACCAAAAGTTTTTGCGTTTTCTACATCGCCAACATAATTTGATCTTACCTTCAAAAGGATTATAATTTTAAACCTACGCGTTTCTTCGAAAATAATATTTTTTTTTGTGCAAGCAGTTTATTCTTTTAAGTAAAACATATTTATTGATAGTTGATTCAAGTCCTCTTTATTTTGAACTTGAAAACTGCACATTGACAGAAAACCGCATGCAAATGCAAAGATGCATTTTGAATCAAGAGGTTTTTTCTTTTCTTATAACATTTATTCACTTTAGACTTTTTTTGCGGTTTTACCTAAAGGCGTAAACGCAACAAAATGTCGTGGTCATTTTTGGTTGAAATAAAAATGAATTATCTCCAAAAATCCATGTACTCCATGTTTATCATATATGGAGGGGACACGTGCTTATCATGTTGTAAGGATCGCCAAGTCTTTGCCTCTGGAATTGGGAGTTGATCGCAGCGATATTCCCAGTAGACTCCTATCAGACGTTGATCTGATGAATATACTAGGTTAGTATGTTGTAATCGTATATTCCACCCCCTTTTGTGCGAAATATATTCTGTTACTGGAATGAAACAGGAGATGGGCCATCTATGCGACAATTTTTGTACTACACATAAATACTGTATAGGGAGAAATCTACTATATGAAAATAATATATTGTTTCAATAAACCTTTTAACCAAATTATTCGTTTATACAGGAATATTTTTAATATTATTTCAATTAAGTAATAATTTAGTAACCAAATGTGTTACCAAAAAACGTATTTTTTCCGAAGGTAACAGTTTTAAATGTTCAAACACTATATACTTCTGTAAAGTCCGTTGGTTTATATATATATACATTAACTGAAAAGACTCCAATTGTCCATGAAATTCTTTTAATCTTGCACGAGAATATTTATCTTTGTTTACTATAGTTTGTGTATCTGAGATTTATGCACGTGGGAACATGCATTTAATTACATTACTTTTCGTCCAAAAGCATATACTTATGAAGAAAACAGTTTACCGGCAAAACAGCAGGCTACTTTTCTGCGAAAAGGTATCCTTCTCGTTTAACATGATAAAAACCAAACGTTATAGAATATAGGATTAAAACTTACATTATTAGAAGAATGCGAAATTTATGAACAATTAAAATAAAATAATAATTACTTGAAGGACCAAATAAATTTAAAATTTAAACCAAAATTCACTTATTTACAATAAAATAAAAAATAAAAAAAATCCTCTTATACTCAAAGACTGCAAGCTTTTTGCAATATGAAATAATTAATGAATTAACGAAAGTTAATCCTCTTATACTGCTTATTATATCGCCAGCAATGCCATTTATGACTCTTTTACATTATAACATATTTTTCTAGATCCATATTACTATAATACTATTTTAATTATAGCTAATGCAATTGTTTAATTATTTTTTTTCATTAAAACGCATTTATAAAGAATTTGAATTATATAACACATTTATAATGAGGTTGTAGTTTAGTTATAGTGCAACAATTCATTGTAAAAACTATGATTTTATCACAGGTACGACAGTTACACATATTAAGTATACTGCATAATTTAGGTAAGATAATTCATCTCTCAATGATTACACTATGTAACAATTTCTATTAATTTTTTTGTCTTTGGGTTGTAACTGTCATTTCCTATTTTCTTATGTCAGAAAAGTATAAAAACAGTCGATTATTTCCCACAAACTTTGCTTTTGTGACCAAGACAATGATATTTTAAAATTTACAGGCAAACCCAAAATAAGAAGTACGTATTATGTCGTTCGACGTAGAATACGGGAACTAAAGGCATCCGTGACGGGAGTGAATTCATTTATGATAGGAATGACACTAAATATGTCTGTCAAAGTGACAAGTATCTGCATTTTCGGTTTTAGATTTGTTTTTTTTTGAAAAACAAAACGAAAATATCACAACGAAGATGTATCAACCACTCAACCTGCTTTGATAATTTGTTGCTATATTGTTCAGATGCTATTTTAAATTTTGACAGATCCAATGTTCCAACGTCCCTCCATTCAAGACGTGTACACTCCAACCTGATATAATAGACTGTATATGTACTTCTTACTTCACTATACCTATTTTCCGATTAGATGATGGCTTCATGAGGTTGCAACATGAAGCAGACGCGTTTTGCTATGTTTGTGGTCAGTTTATTAAGACAAGAGGATGGTATAGGGAAAAAAAGAGATTCATGAGATTTGCAATTCCAAAAATTTGGCGGAAACCCACTGACCACTCAAGCAACTGTTACTTTTGCATTGTTGACCCTTCCAAACGCCGTACTAAAAGTATTTTTTTAATGTTTGGCTCATATTGTGTAATTTTGTAGACTTCCATTTCTTTGATTTCTACTTTGAAAATTTGTATTTTGGCACATTTAGGGAGTTGAAGTACTTTTTGCTAATGGAGCGTTTTGGTATCTTTAAAAATAAGCGTGTTTTATTCTCAAGACAATTTCTTTTTTTTTTAATTTATAGCAAAACCACGCGTTTTAACTAAGTTTGAATATAAAATATGTTTTTAAAGAAGCATCAACTTTTATTTTACATAATTTTTTTTATAAATCCAACAATAAATTTTTTTCCCATTTGTCTCATACTTAAGTGGACATACGATATACATATGTGGGTATATTTCAAATTTTCGTTGTCCTAGTCACAAAAACAAAATTAGAGGGGAATAAAAGTATTTTTCTATTGTTTTGAAGCATAAATAAGTTGGAAATAACGCTTACTACTCAAGGACAAAAAACGTGTTACATAGTGTTATGCTTAGTTTAATTTTTAGTGTAGTTTGCGCTGACTGGAGGTCATCGGAGAAGGTTTGTTTGCGATGACTTCAAAACCTTTCTACCTGCATATGTGGCATAACACCTTACATGCTAGCTACATGTTACTGTTTGTGAGTTATTTAAGATTTTCTTCAGACTTATGGTTAGTCAATGAATTCATGTGTTATTCTTTGAGTAACCATACGAGAATGTCGCTATTCGAATAGCCGTTTCTATTCATTTCGCAAATTTGACATTAATCACAATTCAGAGTCAGCTAGAAACATTTAAAATTTTTATTACTAAAAAAACAAAATCCAAATAACTTAAAAACGGCAACAAGTAGCTATAAGAATAGCTAATGAAGATTGGTGAATTTATGGGTGTAAAAGCCAAAAATTAGATCATTCTATTTAAAATAACGTCCATTGACGTCCATTTTCGGTCAACCGCAAGTGATATTTTGATTAAAGTATTTCACATTTATAGTTCAAATCGAACAGATAATGGTGCCAAAACCTCAAATATAAGTAAATAGTAGAACATCATAAACATTTAATGAACCACTTACGTGGAATGCCCTGCCCGAAACACTATTTAAGTATGCAAACAATCTGTAATTTTTGACAAATAGTTGGAAACAACTCAATTCCCTAACCTACAAGAAAATGAGATTAAAACACTATTTAAGTACGCAAACAATCTGTAATTTTTGACAAATAGTTGGAAACAACCCAATTCGCTAACCTACAAGAAAATGGAAATTTTATTAACCGAAGTTGACTATCCCATGTCTATAAACAAACGTTCATCGCCAAATTTCCCCAATTGTTTCAGCGTAAATTACACCGCCACTAAAAGGATCTTCAATTATTCGGACCTGTTAAACGTTGCCGACGTAATTCGGTTTCGGCAGTTGCAGGAACGGACTACGTGGATGTTGACCGCCGAGGCCGCTGTTAACCGTGACCGTTGTCGTTGTAGTTACTTCCGAGATACACGATTCTCTCTTGCAGGCCGGCTGGCTATACAATCTGGCACATAGACATGGGTCAAATCAATAGAATTCATTATACAGCCGCAGGTATTTCCGCCCACCGAATGCATATTTCGCATTTACTGGCCGTGCAGCATGCAGCAGTTTGATGACGAAGTTATTGGCTACACTCAAATGGAACTAGCAGGCATTTGCGAGCACGTAGGAAATTAACTAACAATGATCGTAGTGCACTTAAAACATTTTAACCGTGTTAAACGGAATATAAAACTTTGGGTGCTCATACTGCTCATACACGTTTCGCATGCTAAATCGTTTTTGCTACAGAAGTTAAATGTGAAAGTTATTAAGGTACATGCATACATTTTAGATAAGTTACCTAATACATGTATTAAAGCAGAAACATTTAATGGTATAACAAAGGGGAATAATAAACTTAGGTGTACTTACCTTTAGTATACCTTCACTGAGAGAAATGAAATGGTTATTTCAACATTTTTCGTAGTGTCACGAATTTGAGCATTGATTTAACCATGTTGCATTTAAGTGAATCATATGCACCTATTTGAAACAAACATATTTATATTGTTGTACACTTTAGAGTTAATTTAACAAGATTATAGTGTTCAGGCGTAACCAATATTTTATCTTGTTGGTTTAATCCCACAAATTGTCGATTTGACATTTGAAAAGGGTGTTCTTTAAATATTTACTATCGGTGTTAACTCAATGAAGTGTAATATTTAATACTATTACATATAGGTGATCGCACATGCGTATAGTCAGTCAGTATCCAACCTCCGTAGCAATAAGACCTATGTTTGTGAGTTTCTGTAACATCAATATTGAATAATAAAGATAATCAAAACCCATCGCGCAGTATATACATATAACATGGCGCAGTCAGAATAAAAAACAAACAATATACAAAAAAAAATCAGTGAAAGGAAGAAAAAGTGCAACAAATTATAAAAAAAAAGTGCCAGAAAGGAACAAAACAAAATGGAGAATGTATCTCAACCCGAGAAGATGAAAATGGAGAGCGACCTAGCAAAAAATTGGAGGCAATTCAAAGAAGATTGGGAATTATATTCTACCGCGAGTAGTTGCAGTGGGAAAACAGCCGAAATACAAGCAGCGACGCTGTTACATTGTATAGGAAAGGAAGTTCGAGAAATTTTAAATAATATTGAAATTACGCTGGAAAACACATCGATTGGCAGCCGGATGCAGGAGCAAGACAGAAGACACGTTTCACCCAAGGGCCGCACAAGGATGGAAGATCATTGGAAAGAGGTGTCCGGCAAATTCAAATAAGACCGTTTGTAACGGATTCGAACAATTCTAGAACAGGTCGGTGTACACGTTGTAATTTTACGCATGCGCAAAACAGTTGTCCAGCTTATGGTAAAATATGTGACAAATGTAATCGTAAAAATCATTGTGCCTCTAATTGTTTAAGTAAATCGATTAATATGATAAAAGCCAATTCCGTTGAAAATAATGATTATTTGGTGGGTAGTATTACGAAATCGGTAAATTCTGATAAGGAATTTTGGTTAAATGTTGTTATTAATGATTTATTATGAAACGTTAAATTGTACTTTCCTTTCAAATGTATGAATAAAACCGTTATATTTTTTTAGTTATGTTGTTAAGATAATATAACTTTAGTAGTATAATGGCGTAAATGTTTTTCTTCTATTACCTACTATAGTCTTCCTAATTAGGCAATATATAGCTATGCGTTGCTATCAATGGACTAATTGCTGAATGTGCGGGCGGATTTTTAATTTCATCGATAGATCCATCGATTACAGTATATCTCTGTTTAATACATTAATGATACAGTAATCGATGGATCCATCGATGAAATTAAAAACTCGCCCGATTAGTAACGTGATTTTAAGCAATATCGAAAATGGTTCCACTAACAAGAAAATCTTTTTGGTATAACCACCTAAAAGTGTTGAATTACATGCAAATAGTCATTCGATAAATACTACAGGTAGGTTAAATGAAACAATATAAGTTTTGAATCAACATTTTATAGTGCTAAACCAATATTATAAAATTATAGAGACAATTATTACTTCGTGTGTCTACAACAAGTAACTGTGTTGGGATAATGTTATTGTATTATTCAATTAGCAGGTAGAAATTGTTAATGGAAAATTAAGTACATGTTCAAAGAATCACGCATAGTCTGTTTCTTATAACATTTATTATTATTCAGTTAACTAACGCAATTTAACATTTTTTTTACGTATTGCATTAATACTAAAATATCATTGCTCATATTGAAAAAGAAAAAAGTGTTCAATACACCAGTTTATTAGTTAATACGACATTTTTTTTCTCTCGGTATTTGTCTTTGTAAAATAACGAATTTTGAAGAAAATCAACGTTTTGGCATCCGTTTAGGTTTTAGTATTCGTAATTTTTTTTTATTATTTTTCGATGCAATGTCTTCGATTTTAATGCATCCCTGAGTTAGTTTTTGTAAATCTTCTTGCTTTTTCTGATTTACATTTCCTCTTCGAAGATCACTTTTCAGGTTGAAAAACAAAGTTATAAATCAGGATTAAATGGTGGATGGTTCAGTTTTTCAAAGCTGCAAGACGTCATAGCGATTAATGATAACACGACCCTTGCAAACAGGTGCACTGTCGTGGTATAAAACACTTTTTTTCTAAACCTCTTCGCCTTTTCTGTTTCATGGCCTGTCGCAAATAATATGTTTATGGAGTATATTCCTATAATGGTCTTGCCCTTACGTCTGTAATCTACTAGTACAATTCTTTGAGAGTCTCAAGAAATGTGCACAAATTTCTTTGGGATTGAAACACCCTTGACATGCCACTGCTTAGATTTGCCTTTTTTATGGGAGTCGTCTGACCTAAAGTCTTAGCTTTTTGTATTTGGTCTTTCATTTCTTTGAGTCATTAAATCAGTGGCGGCTGGTACTAAAGGGCACAAGGGCACGTGCCCACCCAATCACCAAGATAAACACAGAAAGAAATTCGCATGTAATTCAGTGCATTATTTTATTTTATTATTTTTACGTATTTTTATAACGATGGTACCAAAGTTTCCACTAAATCTGGTGTATTGGAAGCACGTCTGGTGTACACAAATCATTTTTAGTGGCTAGTGAAGAGTTTAGTGGATTTTCTTTAATTTTAGTAATAAATCTAGTGATAATTCATTGAACACAAAGACTAAATTACATTTACATGTATATGTAAATAAATAAATAAAAGTATAAAATAAAATAAATGAGGATATGATTATGATTTTATGAAACACGGTTATAGTTATATAGTTGTGCAGTGGAACCTCGTTTACCCGGATCAATTGGGACCAGTGCTGATTCAGGTTAACGAAAATCCGGGTTACGCGGACACTAGGGTAAAAATAAATTAAAATAAGACAAGTACCTACAAAAAAATGACTTTTTCCGTAGATAAACAAATATACGCACAAAACAAACCCAATTATATTTTTAAACTCATTTTAAACATTAAGGGCAAAACTATTTGATACAACGCCCATTTCTAAAAAAAAATCGGCAAAATTGATCCGGGTTATCTGGAGATCCGCGTTCACGGCGTCCGATTTAACGAGGTTCCACTGTATATTGTAAATTATTAATCTTTGATGACTAGCTAATAAGTGTTGTATTAAGTTCATATATAATAGACAAAATAAAATGTATACTTTGTGTTTTACTTTGTGTCTTTTGAAAGTAACATTGTGCGAATTATAATAAATAAAAAATTAAATAAAAGGGGATTTATATTAGAAAAACTATTAATTACATAAATATAATATAATATAAAATATTTTTGCTTTCCTTAAAATACTTTATAAAGTAATTCCTTTTCCAATTCTAGTGATTTTCTGGTGGAATTATAAAACCGATCTAGTGAAATATGTCTTCTTTTAATTGGCAACACTGCACGCAATGCCGTGTCCCCAGTTAACGTCTTGCATTCGTTGCGACTGCATCGTTTTCAAATGTTGTGAATTGATTAAGACAGAAAGATGAAAACCAAATTCAGAATTTTAACTCTCAATTTTGCATACGAGTTTAATTTTGGATTACAAACAACCTTCTTTATAAGCATTTATTCTAAAGTAGCGTATTTTGTTGAGAAATTTTTTACGTTTCCAAAATTTACATTTTATGGTAAGCTCAATTCTTTGACCAGCAAAATTTTGGCACAAGGAGTAACTTATGTCCTAAAATTAATATAAAATTGTTTTTCCTTCCTGTAAATTGCATCTGGAGATACATAATATGTAATCCAACATGTCGTAGCGCGTTATATATTTAAAAAGTGGGGATAATACTGGTTTAGTTTTTGATTAATACGTAAATAACTAGAATATAGTCAACTTGTAGACAGTGCTTTCAGCTGGAAAGTTGTAGGGTATTTTTGATTTCTTCTATTGAACCTATAAGAATTTTTTGGGTTGCTAAATCCAAAATTGAGATTTTCTAACAAAATTTCGCAACGCAAGATTGTAAAAAGTAAAAAAAAATCTCATTTTTCTGGCGGTTTTTTTATACCTTTATAACTCGGGAACAATCAACTTCTCGTGATCACCAACCCTATTAAAAATCAAAAAGTTTCGGTTTACAATAAATAACACATAGACACGTTTTGCATATGTTAAATCATTTGTATTGTTTTCATTTTGAGATAGTTTTTCTTATATTCTAATGTATATTAAATTTATATTCAATTATTATATATAAATGTTGGTGTACACGTAATTTATTATTCATTTTTGGTGTTTTTTTTAACTTAATGATAGACAATTTTACCTATTGACGTTGATCTGAAGATGGCTGTTAAAAGCCGAACTAGTAATCATATATTAAACTGCTGTGTGAACAAAAAAACGAGTTTATTTACTCTTATCTAACCTTTCAATTTATATCATTCATTGGATACTTAGAATATAAAAATAAAAGCATCACAAAGTTTCTTACAAATTCTATTTTTCAGTTCGTGTTTAAGTACCAATTGAAAGTTCATGCAAAAAAAAACAGCTTTTTCAATCCAAAATTTCGTCATTTCCAACTTTTTAACTTTCTTTGTAACTGATTTCATTAAATAACCTAAACATTGTGCAATTTTGGAAAAAATGATCTGTAGCTTTTCCATATACCACCTAAATAAAATAAGGTGTATGTGCAGCGAACTGTTAGCTAGTATTCTCCAATTGATAACCTTTAACAATAATAATAATAACAACATTTGTGGTTTGGAAAAAAAGAGGTTTTAATGGAGCTAGCCGATTTACGTAACTTACTTGATATCGAAGTTTGTAGAACTTTTATGTAAATACTTTCATTTTGAATACAAAATTTAGTCACGAAAAGTTGATAGTTTTCGAATTAAAAAAAGCTAAGAAATGAGTTTTTTTCTATGTTTTCATGAAATTGAAATGGGTATAATAAAAAGTATTTAATTTAATTGTCGTATCAAGTTGTTGAAAAGTACTGTCTGCCGCAATAACGTTACGGTCCGAAAAGCCGTTTGAAGTTCGGAAAAACAACACAAAACGACATTGTTGCGCCCTCTTGTAGAGAGAAGTGGAACGAGTAGCGGCAACGGGGGGTGACGGCGCGAGATAGGTTATAAAAACCCTTAACATGGTTGTTTTTGAATTAATTAATTCGTGGAGTCATCAGCTTTTGAAAAGCTCGCGATCCCCTTCATTACCGGGCGAATTCAAATTAAAAAATCAAATTTAATCTTCTTTTGTTAAAATTCTATAATTTTCTCAAGTTTGAAAATTTTTTTCATGTGTTAAAACCGTTCGAACAAATCCTTTTTGTTTTATATAAAATTGTTGTGCCGTTAATATTTCGGATTACCAGACGAATAAATTTACACACAGGTTGGTAAGTCGAATCAAAATTTCTCTTAAAGAACTAACCATTGCGGAAGACTCAAATACCGTATCTCGTTCTTTCTTTCTCTTCCTCTCTCTATCGTGATTTATAATTTTGTATAGAAAAAGTTTCACTGTGTTTGTGTTTAACGTGGTCCTTCTAGATTTGCAATCAGCATTTCAAAAAATATACAAATGAAGAAATCAAAACTACCCCGCAACTTTCCTGGTAAAAACGCAATTTCACAAGATTATTTGTGCATTCTGCAAATATATTTTACCTATTCAGGTGCTGATATATTTTGAATCGTATATATAGCACTACTAAAACAACAACGGATATAATTTCATGCAATTTAATCTGTATGCAAATTGATATATGATACAAAATCATTTAGGGATAATAATAATTAATCTTGCCATTTTTAACCATAATCCTGATTGCTGGAGTGAAATATTGATTGGGTATCTATCCGCGTATGTTATATACGTTTATACTAAAACACAAATATTTTTTGATGTACGTATATTTAAATTTTAGTGCAGGTACAAAACATACATAATAAGTAATATTTATAGGTAATTAATTATGTCTAACATATATTAGTAACTTTGATCATTATACTTAGATACCTACTTTATGTTTTTGTAATGAAATATATATTTGAAAATATCAATAATGCATAAAACAATTTTCAAATAGTTTAGAAACCATTTTATATTCTTTTCTTAAATTGTTGATTTTATTAGGTGTAATAAATAGGCCAATAAAATCAATTTACAAGTGCGCCAATCAGGGTTTAATAGTTAGTATAGCCTATTACCCTTTAGAAAATGTTTTTTGAATTTTTTTTATGTATTTACTGCTATGTAAAATGTAGGAATATCAAAAAAAAAGAAAATAAGCGAACTTCATCGTTAATCCTTAACTTACTTTTTCTTCAAAACTAATGAATATTTTTGAACGATGTTTGTTGTGTTTTAATCTAAAGAAATGAAATCCTCTAATTCCTTATAGAATTATCCCAATTTAGTACCATATTTAGCCAGAATCTACATAAATATACAAATAAATAAGAATTTATTATGATGAAAATAGTAGGTACTTACATTCAATATTAAACTTCTTTAAACATGTTTTTTTTTTTTCCTTTGGGGTTGATATAGCCTAAGCAATTTACTGCTTGGCAGGCAATGATTACCGGACAATGAGAAGAAATAAGAATTGTGCGTTATTAAGACAAGTATAGACTTGGTTCATAGCAATATATATACAGGGTGAGTTTTTTATCTTGAGACAACGGAATATCTCTGAAACACTACATCAAATCAAAAAAAAGATCTTAATAAGATTTGTTATAATATAGGGGCTCACTGAATGGTTGCCGAACCTCGATCCCCCACCTCACCCTCCAGAGTGGGAGGGGGACAACTTTTGAAATTCTTGGGAAACCTTGGGAACCTTCATTTTGTATGCAGATTCGCGATTCTACGCCATCAAGTTTGTGTTTTTGTTTGACATTTTTTTTTTTTCGATTCGTAGCAGATTGCGCTGTAATCGCAAAAACAACATGGTTGTGAACGTTTAGAAAAAATACACAAAAAAAAAGAGCCGCAAGCCAAACATGATTTTGGTTTTTTTTCTCATTTTAAACATTCAAAAAGCCATTTATGTAAATCATTTCAATTCTGTTCTTGTTAATGTTATAGCCTCCCTTACTTTAAATATTCAACACTTAACTAATTTTGTATTAGATTAATTTTGAATAATCTAAATGGGAGTCGGGACCATGTGTGTAAGTATTCACAGCTTGTCAAGTATGATAAAGATCGGTTTTGTATCGTTGAAATGCATTCCATTGGAATAAATAAATGTATCGATTGGAAAGGGACACGGTTTCGAACACATGGCTTTTTGCAATGTTTAGTTTCTGTGTTAAATAAAAACAACACAAAATCATGTTTGCTTGCTTCTCTTTTTTGTGTATTTTTTCTAGACGTTCACAATCATGTTATTTTTTGCGATTACAGCGCAATCTGTTACGAATCGAAAAAAGTTTCAAACAAAAACTACATACTTGATGGCGTAGAATCCGAATCTGCAATACAAAATGGGGATTCCCATTTAAGATTTCAAAGTTGTCCCAAAGTTGTTGTACATTATAACAAATCTAATTAAGATCTTTTTTTGATTTCATGCAGTGTTTTAAAGATATTCCGTTGTCTCAAGATAAAAAACTCACCCAGTGTATTGATGTAGATTCTAGCTGAAAATGGTATTTTTGTAAAATCAATGCCAGTGTAAATTAAAACAATTCTGTAAGGAATAAGAGGATTTTATTTTATTGAATAATGTTGTAACTTTACAATATGGATCAATTGAAAATTATTTTAAATAGTTAAGATATAGATGTGCTGTAAAACAAAATATTGCGAAATGTTTGTACAGTTTTAGAGATAAATCGTTTTGCTTTGATTGTAGACGTTTCTTTTTCCCAAAAAAAAAAACTTCCCAGGAAAAGTTATTTTTGAGAAAAAGGAATGAAAAAGGGAAGAAGACAAGTGACTCATATGAACAGCAGTGGAGCTTTCTTAGGCTTTTTTTGTGTATTAACCATTAAATAACCATCTTTTAAATTCCTAATTCATATTTGGTTGTTGCAATTGACTGAATATTTACAAAGATTAATTTAAGTTACTTACTGCTATCGAAAAAAACAGTTTTGCATGCTTTCCAGGCCCTAATAATAATAATTTATTTGCTATTTCAGGAACGCTTTTTTTGCATAACTAGCGATACATATACTATTATCGACTATTATACATATACTATTATAAATAATTATGTAGAATAAGGGAATTAATTTATAGATAATGCATATAATGACTTCAATAAGATTAAAACTGGCTCGAATTTGTATTTACATTTACTATTAGCTTTTTCTCTGTAAATTATTGTAGGAAATGCGTTAGAAAAATAGATAAGACTAATTTTAATTGCTTTTTTCTTTTATTTTACAAAAAGCTTATATATTATTGTAATCTTGTATTATGCCAGATGCTAAGGGGTATATTTATTTTTGCATTTCAATTATGAGATATCTATCTATAATAGCCAAAATCTTGGTTAATTAATAGAAATTAAACTTATCTTTGCTTGTTTACAGTAAAATTGAGATATTTAAACAATATTGATTATTAGAGACGATTGCCTTTCTTCACACACATCTTATTACTAATGTTAATAACATTTCCATATTTTGTTTTTAAGAAAATATAAAAGTTGTAACAGGGTAATTTCAGAATGTATACCGGTTAATGAGCGAAAAAAGTTTTTATGAACTCCATCGTATTTTTATGCCCATAAAACGTAGTTACTGCCTATAAAAGCTCTGGTGGGTATATACATACATCAAACTTGTTAATAGGCCATTAGGGTAAAGACGCACCTAGAATATACAACTAATGCAATTGAAGCTTGTATGATTTTAATGGGAATATTGAAAGTATGTATGAGATTTTATTAATTAATCAATGTCCGAAGATGATATTTTAAATACTATATATATATAGAGTGATTCACAGAACCCGTCCATCAAAAGTCCATCTTTGCAATATCTCGATTTTGAAACTTTTGGGTTAAGCATAGTTGGCTATGATCTCTTCAGAAAAAACAAATGCATCTCGCACTTCCAGTTACATCGAAAGTCATGACCAACTTTGATATTTTAAATAGAAACCTATTATTTTGTTACATTTTTTAGGTTCTACTAAGCATTTTAAAGCCAATTTTGTAAAACATCTACTTACGTATCGGTTACCGTTTCCAAGTTATTTTGGTTTTTGTAAAAAAAAGCTCAAAAAAATATGATGCCGTAAATGCTTATAACGGCTATACAGTAAAGATAGAGAGCGTTTATTGTGAGGCGGAGGTATGATCCTCTACTATTTAACAGGAAAATAAAAAGTAAACAAAATTATACAGATGATCCAAAATCTGGGGTTGATTTGGAATAACTTCTTAGTACTAAAAGTATTTTTTTCAAATGCAACGCCCTGTATATTTTTACACAATGTGATGTAAAATTGAATCCTCTATCGAAAAGCTATATGTGTTCTTATACCTATTTCTATTGTTTTTTCTTAATTAGTGGATTTATTATAATAAAATACTGTGTTGTGTGTTAATATAGTGCATTCTTTTTTATTATCTTTTTTTTTCTCTTTTGTTATTAATTCCTGTATAATAGATTAAGGTTAATGAGATACGGCCAATGGCAAACAATGTATTGTTCCTGTAGTGGCGAATTTTAAATCTTTTTGGGGCAATGTGTTGCGGTATGATAGTAGGTTAATGTATTGTTGTAGCTGTTTTGGTTTTGTAATACATATTTCATGCTACTTGCATTAGATACGCATTATTATTATAATTATTCATATTATAATTTAAGGAATTAGTGATTTTTCAGAAATTTAGTTTCTTAATTCAGTAATTTAATTAACTAGTAGGCGGTGGACAAACAATTTTAACTTAAGAGATATAAAAAAGACATAAAAATAAAATTAATTGAATCACAAGATAATCAAAAACGAAATGTTGTATGTATTATATATAGGTATAATAAAATTACGATCTTCATTAGGCATAGATGTAATTGGTTTTTCTAAAGAGATCATAGCCAATTATGCTTAACCCCAAAGTTTCAAAATCGAGATATCATTGCAAAGTCAAAATCTTTTAATGGACAGGTTCCGTGAATCAGCCTGTATATATAACCCAATAAGCTATTGAAATCAGCACTGGCATAAATTTGGCTATTTTTTTACTAAACTAGCTTTATATATAATGTTGAATCTCATAAAGCTTTAACTTTGTAATGTTTATAGTTTTCGAGTAAATAACTGTTAAGAAGAAAATAAAAAAAGATTCATTTTCGCTATTTATGTGATATATTTTTTCTTTGAGTTCCTAGAATGTTGTAGTAGTTATTGATAGTGATTATTTGTAGTTTTTTGACAATCCTAGACGTCCCCGAAGTAAGCCAAAAATATAAGTAAATACTCTAATAGTATTTTTATATAATTGCCCTTTGGGGCACCTACGATTTTTTCATTAAATATATCTACCACGTACCCAAATAACATGTACAAATTGCAACTCGATACAGGGGTATAACATACTAAAATAAAATAATATATTTTGTGTGATAATTAGAATAATTGAGGACGTTGGGTGTAGTCGATTGGGTATACAGGGTGTCGCACGACGAATGTCAACGATCTATATATGGAAAGCTATTCACTAGAAAAATTTTAGTATATAGGTACTAATATGGATTTGGCCTAGTCGAACAAAATATGCACAAGTCTCTAGCACTGTCGGTTATACAGGGCGTGACATTAATTTTCTTATTTTGAATGCACACCCTGTATATTTATATTTTGACATGCCGTAGACGCAAAAACATTACGAGTAGAACTGTCAATATTTGCAAACCAAAATGCCAGCGGGTGTTAACATACAAAATGAGACTTCAAATTATTATTTCTATTGGAAATGAAAAAGTGATATGAGAACATATGATGCCTTTCCGCTCTATAATACGGTATCCAGGACATAACGAAACTATCCCTGTAACTGGCTTTAAAAAATGATAATTACGTTTAAAACTGGCATAGTTGGTGCTACAATCCAAAAAAATACTTATAATACATAATTCCATTATGCTTATTTTCGAGCACTTTTTTCAACTTGTGCCAAATTTGAATAAGTATTACGACGGGAGGAGAACAGTTTTGCGAATTTATTTTTAATGAGTATCACGGTGACAATAACTTTTTAGAAATATTTATGGACGGACGCTGAATTTACAAGAATAGACTTTTTATCGCCACATTCCATACAGAGATGATAAATCCAAATGCCTGCAAAATCGAAATTAAAAAAAAAATGCATTTTAAGTTAACGGAGTAAGAATGATAGGGTGTGAACACAATTATCAAGAGAATTTAAACGGGTAAAGCGATTTTTTGTCTTAATCTATAAACTGATTAAATTTCTTGTAGCCGTAAGATATTTGAATATTTTAGAAACTTATACAATGAGTTGCAAAATTTGGCCGGTCTTTATAATAAATTTTTTTATCAACATGATGAAGCCGACACATAACGGGTACTTAATTAATATTTTTTTTAATAACGATCGTTCTTTGTTGCCCCCCGGATTGGCAGTGTTGGTTTTTTTTTTTTGGGAACTTAAAAAGCAAAATTTTTGCCGTCCACTACACCATGGATAATTGTAATCAACGTGTGACGAAATGCTTTTCGGCTTACTCCACATGCATTAGGAAAAGCTCTTACCATGGGTTATCAAAGATGGTGAACATGTTTGAGTTCAAAGAAGGGAATTTTGACAATTATTAATATTGTTTCAACATTGCTTACCTTATTTTCGTCAGTATATCCTCTTGATCTTGTAATATGTATGAATCTCTGCTTTTGTTAATCAATTTGTAGCTCTGACTGAGCGATTACCTTTTAATATCTTGTGATTATAGGTTTCTTAAAGCAGTTAGGATTTTCTTTTCTTGGATACCATAGACGAAGGTCTCACATGTTCTGATATTACATACTTTGTTACATTCTTCATAGATAATAATAAATTTAAAAAGTCTGCGTTTGTGTAGGTAAGACGCGCTGGATTTTGTTTGCACAACATTTGACAGTTCTAATACTGCAAACTGTTTTGCGTCATCTTCGGGCATGGCTCAATCTGTCACTTTTTTGATGACTAAGAAAAATATTTTTTTTTAAAAATACACTCG